>PVJC01000114.1:147705-168070 GCA_004026665.1 Murina feae | reverse complement strand
TATATATATACACACACACACATATACATATAGCTTCCCCATATGAGAAAAAGTCTTCAACAGATACTTTTTAAAAGGAATTGGTCAATGGTCAAAAATATATCAAACAGGATTCAAGGCTGCATGATTTTTAAAAATCTGAGAATAACAAATGTGGTGAGTTATATCATGTAGTGCAACAGAACCCTCTCACTTGACTGAAGTGAATAAACAATGACACAGTGACTTTGGAAAACAGTATGGCAGTTTTGACAAGCCAATATGATATGATGTATCAATACTAATTCAAGATAGGTACCCTTAATAAACTCTAGCTGTCTTGCACATATGCACCAAGGTGTCAAAATAGTTTATAACAGCATCTATACTAATAATAGAGGAATATGAAAATTGTCCAGGACGCCATCATAGTAACAGTCACAATCAAATAGCAGGCTGCATGAGGTGACAAGGCCAGCAGGGTT
The DNA here is from genome assembly GCA_004026665.1 of Murina feae. Classification (NCBI taxonomy): domain Eukaryota; kingdom Metazoa; phylum Chordata; class Mammalia; order Chiroptera; family Vespertilionidae; genus Murina; species Murina feae. The sequence continues at coordinate 167,606 of PVJC01000114.1, read as the reverse complement.
GTTAGTGAGTGATGACCAAATGACTGAACATCAGGCTGTGTGGGGTGACCAGGCCAGTGGGGGAAGGGCAGTTGGGGGCAACCAGGCCAGCGGGGGGGGGGGGGGGCAGGGGGGAAAGACCTGGCTGGCAGGGAGGGAAGTTAGGGGCAATCAGGCAAGCAGGCAGTGAGCAATTAGGAGCCAGCAGTCCCAGATTGTGAGAGGGATGTCTGACCTAAACTGGCAGTCAGACATCCCCCAAAGGCAGTAAGACATTCCTCAAAGGTTCCCGGATTGGAGAGGGAGCAGGCTGGGCTGAGGGGACCCCTCCGCCACTGTACACGAATTTTGTGCACTGGGCCTCTAGTTGTTTATAAAAGCCTTGAACTGAAAATAATTCAAAATTCCATCAACAGTAGCACAAAAATATAAATTGGTATATATAAGATAATACTTTAAACCAATAAATCTCAATGAAATATAGCTACACAAAATATGAATTTATCTCACAAATATACTATGTTTGAGAGAATGAAGCAATACAGAACACATAACAGACAAGTTCATGTATATAAAGTAAAAATAAACCACAAGTAAATTATATTATTTGCCATAGGTGCATACATGTTTATATATATACTAGGGGCCCGGTGCACAAAAATTTGTGCACTCGGGAGGTCCCTCAGCCTGATCTGTGACCACTCACAGTCTGGGACCCCTCTGGGGATGTCTACCTGCTGGCATGCCTGGCCAGCCTGGGTGAGGGGCTGATGGCTGTTTTCAGGCTGGCCAAGCCACCCAGTGGGGACCCTCACCCCATTGGCGTGTGGCCAGCCTGAGTGATGCACTGAGGGCTGTTTTCAGATTTTCAGGCTACCCACAGTTCCCATTGACCCAATGTCCTAGCAAGATTGGCTGGAAGCAGGTTTCTGGGGTTTATTTATCTTCTATAATTGATACACTGTTCCTTTAAGACAAGGCCTAGGCAGGTAAGGAAGTCTCCTGTCTGCTTCAGCGCATGGCTTCTATAATTGAGACAATGTTGCAAATATGTTGTTGCCTGGAGCCAGGAGAAGCCCAGCCCGCAAATAGTTTTACTCCTGCTGTAATGGAAGTGGCCTGTTTACTCTAGCAGCTCCATGAGTACCGGCCTCCATCTTGGCTGGGTTAATTTGCATACAGCCGCTCTGATTAGCTGGTGGGCATGGCTGAGGCATCCCGAAGAAATCGTCAATTTCAATATTACACTCTTATTAGATTTTATATATAATCATGTTTGCATATAATCATGTTTGCATATATTGCAAGATATGTATGAAACACTTGAGACTCTGGCCAAAACCTTTAGAAGAGAAATACCATTCCCCAATGTGAAATTCATTGTTGGGCATCTTTGTTTCATTCCTGATCTCAAAGAAAAATTTCATGTCACAATTAATATCATGTTTGTTATTGGCTTTGGATATAATTATTTTCAAATTAAGGAAGTTCACTTTTATTTCTAATTTTCTAAGAGTGTTTTTAATCATGAATATATATTGCAGTTAATCAAAAGCTTTTCTTCATTTGTATCACAGAAGTTATGTTTTTCTCCATTTGTATCTGAGATGTATTATAATAATTTATCTTGTAATTTGAAAATCAATCCATTATTACCAGAATTAAACCAACTATGCTATGAAGTATTTTCTTTCAGTTTGCTTACGTTTTACTTGAGATATCCATTTATGTTCATCAATTAGAGTTGCCTATAATTTGCTGTCCTATACTGTCATGTTATTTATTGGAATAATAATTAGATAAGACTCATAAAAGGATTAGTGATATATTCCCTAATTTTCTATAGTCTTCAAAAATTTGTATGATAGGTATTATGTTTTTCCTTTAGAATTTTTAGGGTTTTCGGGGAAAATTCTGTGAACCCAGAATTTTCATTGTGGTAAAGATTTGTAATGTTTCTTTATTAAAATAAATGTACAATCAAATTATTTATTAACTGCTTTATAATCAAATAAATATAAATTAATTTTAATATAAGATTTTACAGGTTTTCTATTTTAACTTTATACTTCTCTATTTAAAGTTAAATTTTATTTCATTAATAAAAATAGTTAATAATATAGTTACGTTTTATCTTTTTAGTCTTATTTTTGTTTTTGATATATATCCTATTTTTGGCCCAGATGCATATAATCTCCCATTCTTGGCCTTAATGTTGGATAGAATATATATATTATAAAGTTCTGATCAACCCTCTTACAAATTTATCAAATTTTTATCATTCAAAATAGCAATGTATTTAAAATGTTTTTATGTATGTTCGATATTTTTTTTGTTTTTTTTTACTGTGTTACACATTAGTTTATTTTTACTATTTTTAGTTTATTTCTGAAAATTTTCAGATTCTTGATTTACATTATTCTTAACACAACAATTTTTTCTTCCTAATTTACAACATATACATTACATATGACAACATTTCTTTTTTTTTAGTGAATTTAGACAGATAGAGGAAGTGGAGGAGAGAGAAGAGAAGAGAGAGAGAGAGAGAGAGAGAGAGAGAGAGAGAGAGAGAGAGAGAGAGAGAGAGAGAGAACACACAAGAAAGAGAGAAAGAGTGAGAGAGAGACATCAATTTGTTCCACTTATTTATGCATTCCTTGATTGGTTGATTCTTGTATGTGCCTTGACTGGGGATCAAACCCACAACCTTGGCATCTTGGGATGACATTCTAACCAACTAAGCTAACCAGCCAGGGCTCCTCTTGGACTCTTTTGTTATTTATTTATTTATTTAATTTAAAAGATTTTTTTAATATTACAGAGAGAGGAAGTAAGAGGAAAGGAGAGAGAGAAATATTGATATAAGAGGGAACATCCATTCACTGCTTCCCACACGCCACCTACAGGGGATGGAGGCAGCAACCCAGGCATGTACTTGGTTGAGAATCGAACCACAACCTTTCAGTGTCCACAGCTACGCTCAACCAACTGAGCCACACTGGCCAGGATTCTTTTGATATTTATCTGTGTGTTTATTTAACTCAGACCTCCAGAGTCTTCTCTAGATATCTGTAAGTATTGTTTTTGGTTTATTGCAATTACTGTATATGATTTTATTCTATAGCAGATTGTCAAAATTTGCATTTCTGAACATTAAATGATTTGTATTTGCAAATTTGGTATATTGCTGTTGATATTGCTTAGTGTAAAGTCTCATTTGTCTATTAAAAATACAGCTACAGCTCCTTACACTTTTATATTGTATGCATATATAATAGCTATGTCTTTTGTGATCATGAAATAATTGTGTAATATTTTTAATTGACTGACAACAGTTATCTCTTAGCTGGAAACTTTAATGCCTTCTGTTTCATTACATTTACTGTTATGTTTAAGTCAAACCTATCAACTCTTTGTATTCTTTATTTGTCTCTGTACACTGTTTCTTTTTTTTAAATATATTTTTATTGATTTCAGAGAAGAAGGGAGAGGGAGAGATAAAAACATCAATGATGAGAAAGAATCATTGATCGGCTGCCTTCTGCATACCCACACTGGGGATTAAGTTCACAACCTGGGTATGCCCCCTGACCTGACCGAGACCTCCTGGTTTATAGGTTGACACCCAACCACTGAGCCATACCAGGCGGGATATATAATGTTTCTCTTCCTATACTTTTTACTTTTCTCATTCTACTCTCTTATCAAAATATTTTTCTATAAACTTGAAATCTTATCTAAGAAATTATAATATTAATATTTAACTTATGAGGTCTAATTTTAATGTATTCATTAATCTCCTCCTGAGCCAAAAAAATAAGACTTCTGATAACCTTAACAGAACATAATGCCTAGCTCAAATGAACATATTTTATAGTTATTTTAAATTTATTTTTTTATTTTATTATAAGAATGCATTCATTTCTCATGCCTACATTTTTATAGTGAGTAATATTCTCTCTCCCTCTCATTTTCCTCTTTCTCTTTTTTCTTTCATTATTTCTTTCTAGTATATTTTCCTAAATCTCTGACTTTTTGTGGAAATATTTTCCATCTAACAGAGATGCCTTTTTCATATATTACCTTAGTTAAGGTCTGCTTCTGTCTAATTTCTCTCAGTTTTTAAAAAATTGAATATTTCTCCAAGTAATCATAAAATTCATAACTGTTTTTACTGTTTATAGAATTAAAGTTTGATATTTATTTTCTTGCAGCATATTGATGTGTCATTTGTCTACATTCTGATTTTTATTGCTTCTGAAGTTAATTATCACTCCCTTTAATTGTATATGTGGATCTTTTAATTGTCTAGTTCTTCATTTTGCTCTTATCTGTGTTGGTGTAGATTTTTCAATTTATTGTTCTTGGATTTCTTGAATTACTTGAATCTTCTGACTAGTATCTTTAATCAACTTTGCAAAACTTTTTGTCAATAACTCTTGTGATATCACTGTTACCCCTGTTAACACTCTTGCTTCTCCTAACTGTAGTTAAACTTGTGCAATCCCTACTTGTTCTCTCTTTGCTCTGTTATTTATTTTTAAGGACTTGAGCTGTAAGACAGAGGATTTTTCTTGTTCTTCACAAACTCTGAATAGGCCTGGTACTTTAAACCTCACTTAATTATTTCTTATGGGTTAGGAATTATAGGGGTGGAGGACTGAGACAGTGTCTCCAGGAGACGCACACCTAATGATGCATTGTTTGGGAAATGTTGACACAAATTGGGAGAGCAAATAAACCACAACTGGTTTTGCAGGTGCAGTCCAGGTGGGCCTTGGCAGATGATATTCCACTGCATGAGTTGTAGCTCTTATTATCGGAGCTGCAGCTGATATTGTAGCTTCAACTGAAGTAGTAAATTATCTGGAGGCATCATTAACTTGCAATTAAGATTCACTTCCAAACAGGTGGCTATTCATCTAAAGGTTTTAGAAAGTTACAGCTAGAGTCCACATGTTTTAAAGTGGGCATTGACACATACCAATTGTGCACAATTCTTGAGCCATTGGTAATAGATTTATGGGAACAGCTAAGTCGACATAAAATCATCCGTCTAACTTCCACTAGTCTTTGGAACATGCTAGCATTCCAAACTGGGAAAGCAAAACGTAGACTCTATCCCCAAGAAGTTAAAACTTAGATCCTCACTTATTAAGTGTGGGCTACACCCCATTCAAAGAGGGAGGCATGAAAAAGGAGGAAGAAAGGGAAGTCTTAACGTTAAGAAATGTGACGAATACTCCCTCAGCCCAGTGATCAAAGTTAACATCAACCATGACAAGTCATGCTTTGTAGTATGCATCCTTCATATGATGTTGAAGAGACTGTCATTTCTTCTCTGTGACCTTCCCTCTCAGTTTATACATGAAGTAAATATGAACTAAATCCAAAGTCAGGGATATACTACAGTACCCCTCAGAACTGGGAGGTCATCAAAAACTAGACGTTGAGTAACAGTCACAGCCAAGAGGAGCCTAGAGAGACATGACAGCTCAACCTAATTTGATATCCTGGACAGGAAAAGAAGCTAAGTACCAATTTACGGAAACCTGAATAAGGACTTTAGTTAATAACATATCAAGTTTGGTTCATTAACTGTGACAAACGTATTATACTAATACGTTTATATTAATAACCCCGGGAACATGGCGTGCGATATATGGGAACTCTCTGTACTATCTTCATGACTTTTCTGTAAGCCTACAACTGTTCTAAAGGAAAAAGGTATTTTAAAAAGTATGGTTACAGATAACACTGCCCTGGAGCTCCTGATTCGGTAGACACACTTGAGCCTGAGATTCTGCATTTCTGACAAGCTTCTGGTGTTGTGCCTGCTGCTGGTTCTGCTCACCTGGGCCTCATGCAGTTGTTCTCAGCGTGGTCTTCAGGCCAGCAGGGTCAGCATCTTCTAGACTTTGTTCCAAATGCAAGTTCTCCCTCCACAGGCCTACTGAATCAGAAAGTCCAGATTGGGCCCCAGCGACCTGTTTTAGAGCCAGCCCTCCTGGGACACTGACCTCTGGAGTCCCGGCTTTTCTTCTTGACTCTCAGCCATGATACAGAACTCTACACCCACCACCAGATAAAAGGCAACAACCTCCCATAGACTTTACCAGCACACTGCGCTGTTCCTGGTTAATGACATTTTTCTTAACTTCTAAAAGCTTCCCCTTTGCCCGTTATTTTGTCAGCTTTTGACAAAATGTCTTTAAAATAGACTCCTTTTGCCATGCTATTCACATACAACATAATATTAGTTTCAGGCATGCAGCACAGTGAAGCGGTCAGCAGGATGAGTCTAGTAACTAGCTTAATCTCCTTTTCCTTTTCTGCTCACTCCCCTTTCTCCCCGCCTCTTTGGCAGTCATCAGTTTGTCCTCTGTGTCTATGCGTTTGATCCTGTTTTGCTTTGTTTATGTTTGTTTTTAGATTCCTCATATAAGTGAAATCATATGGTATTTGTCTTTCTCTGCCCAATTTATTTCACATAGGTCCACCCATGTTGTTGCTACTGTGTGGATTTTAGGCCCAAAAATTTGCTAAAGTATATTTTCTATTAGATTTTGGTTCACCAGTAGAAAATAATAGACTGCAAATACTAGTAATGGGAGTTTATATGTCTTTCCAATCTCTCTATAGTCTTTCCTCATTCTTCCTCTTTTTCCTTTTTTCTTCTTCTTCATTTTTATTTTTCTGACTAGTGCCCCAGTATGCATTAAACAGAATCACTTATGATAGGCATCTTTTTGCCATTCCTAATTTTAAAGGACATGTCTTTACTGCAGTGTTAAGTATAGGTAACTTTTATCACCTTAAGGATGTTCCTTTCTACACCTAGTTGGCTTTTTGACAATGAATGTTCACATTGATCAACTATCAGAAGTCTAATAGAAAGAACTTTTGAGAAAGTGATAAGATGCAATATGGAAAGATAAAATGGCCATGTGGATGCTCATAGAAGACTACCCTCCAGGGAAGGCAACTGATGATTAGATTAGATGTATAGCATTGTCTCTTCTCTACGTTTCTGAAATTTTTTTCTAGGTTCTATATATTTTCTCTTTTTTTGTGCTGCATTCCAGATGATTTGTTTATATCTATATTCCACTTGACAAATTTTCTAGCTTTGATTAATCTGCTGCTTACTTTATTCATTGACTTATAATTTCCATGATCTTATATCTCACTTCTAGAAGACCAACTTTCCCTTTTTTGAATTTGCTTCATCATCTTGATTTCTATTACTTGCTCACAATGTCAATCCTTGTATTTTTGATAAGCACACATTTTTACTCTATTTACTTTATAGTTCTAATATCTGAAGACCTTATAATTAATTTTTTTTGGATTCTACCCCTAATCTGTGGGAATTTTAGAGGCCTATGTCAAGGCCATGTTCATCCAGAGTTTGCCTTTATTACTGCTAGGCTCTAACAATCTGGAATATTTTAAAATTAATTTATTTGATTGGGGTTTAATGAATATAAAAGTAGTTAAAATTTGGTGAATGGAGGACAGTAATGTCCACATTTCTCTAATGAGTTGAGTTGATCCTTCAAGGTCATAAGACCTGGGGATTAAGTGGGCTTTCTCTTCCTTCTCCATCAGAATGGAGTTATTTAGAAAAGCTGTATCTAGTATTCAAACTCAACATTTCCTTAGTTGGTTTATTCAAAGTCTTAAGCTGGGGAATTGGTTACAAAGACAGGAATTCTTATTTAGTTCTTACACTAAGCTACTTTCTGTTTATAATCATCCTCCATTTGTAGAGTACGCATGCTATAGAATAGCTGACCATGTTTTCTAGGATCTTAATTACACAGAATTGTAAAAAAGCCAAAAAAGTAAGGTGTTACGGACACTTCTGGAACTCTTTCAAAAGCTGTGAACTCTGTAGCCAGAAATAAGCAAACAGGGACAAAAGCCTGTACGTTAGCTCCTTGGAACACATCCATCTGATCAAAGTTACCATCTTGTTAAAGTATTTCTGCTATTAGGAGCAAAGCCAAATTCACTCTGTCCCTTTATGACAGTTTGCACATACTCAAGGCCAGGATCAGATTGAAGGTATGTCATCTCCAGCCATTCAGAGAATGAAATCTCTGGAGGGTAGGATTTTTTGTCTGTTTGTTCATTTCTCTACACCCAACACCCAGGTCAGTTTCAATATTTGTTGAATGAATAAATGCCTCCAGATCCTCAGATTTTATTCATATTTTTAAAAGAGCTAAAAAAAATCATAAATATTTGGCCCCCTTTCACACATCAATAATGAAAATGATGGATGAAGATTTCTTCAGACTTATAGAAAGCAGTTCTCTTCTGACTATTGGTATCCAAAGCAAATAGGATCTTTATCGATATTCATATAAAAGTTTCTTTTCTGTAGGACAAATCTATGGTTTAGCCTTGGGGTGAATAACAGTGATGGAAATCTCTCTGAAAGACTGACAGTAAAGATGCATGAAATACATCACAACTGTTTTATATTTTTAATTATCTTTGTGTCTCTTTGTATATATTGTCTGCAGTTAGGCTTGTGGTTGCCAGAAAAAAGGGGGTTGTGAGGAGTGAGGAGGCCTGATATATGGTGATGGAGGATGATTTAACTTTGGGTGGTGAGCATACAGTGCAATATACAGATCTTATAACATAGAAATCTACACTTGAAACCTATCTATACTAATAAAAGGACAATATGCTAATTAGACTGGGAGACCTTCCAGGAGACCAGATGTCCTTCTGGACAAAGCCATGGTGGCAGGGCCAAAGCAGGGCAGTTAGGGGCAATCAGGCCAGCAGGGGGGCACACTTGGGGGCAAGCAGGTCAGCAGGCAGTTGGGGCTGATCAGAATGGAAGGAGGGGCAGTTGGGGGCAATCAGACCATTAGGCAGAGTAGTTAGGGGTGGTCAGGCAGGCAGGTAGGTGAGTGGTTAGAAGCCAGCAATCCCAGATTTCCAGAGGGATGTCCGACTGCTGGTTTATAGGACTGGGCCTAAACTGGCAGTCAGACTTGCCCTGAGGGATCCCAGGTTGGAGAGGGTGCAGGCCAGGCTGAGGGACACCCTACCGCCCAGCGCACAAATTTCATGTGCAGGGCCACTAGTATAATCCTACTAACCAATGTCACTGCAATAACTTTAATAAATAAATCTAATCTAATAAAAGAGTAATATTGAAATTGACCGTTTCTATGGGATGCCCACGCCATGCCCACCAGCCAATCAGAGCGGCTGTATGCAAATTAACCCGGCCAAGATTGAGGCTGGCATTCACAAAGCTAGAGTAAACAGAGGCTTCAGTTGCACCAGGAGTAAACTGTCTGCTGGCCGGCTGGCTGGGCCTCTCTGTGCTATAGGCAACAATGTTGCTATTATAGAAGCCTTGGAGCTGAAGAAAACAGCAGTCTTCTGTTGCACCAGCAAGGGAGGAAACTGCCTACCTAGAGTCTACTAAGGCAACATTCTTTCAATTATAGAAGCCACGGAGCTGAAGCCAACAGGAGGTTTCATTACCTGCCTAGGCCTCTGCTCAAGGTAACAAAGTTTGAATTATAGAAGATAAATAAACCCCAGAAACCTGCTTCCAGCCAGCCTTGCTGGGACATTGGGTCATTGGGAGCTATGGGCAGACTGAAAGCCTGGAAACAGCCCTCAGCCCATCACCCACACTGGCCATACCCTAATGGGGTGAGGGTTCCCACTGGGGGGGCTTGGCCAGCCTGCAAACAGCCATCAGCCCCTCACCCAGGCTGGCCAGGTACCCCAGTATGGACCCAAAACCTGAAGGGACTGTGGGCAGCCTGAAAACACTCCTCAGCTACTCACCCAGGCTGCCCAGGCACCCCAGGAGGGACCCAAAACTTGAAGGGGCTGTGGGCAACCTGAAAATGGCCTCAGCCCATCACCCAGGCTGGCTAGACCCCAGTGGGGTGAGGGTCTACACTGGGGGGTTGGCCAGCCTGCAAACAGCCATCAGCCCCTCGCCCAGGCTGACCAGGCATGCCAACAGGTAAACATTTCCAAAGGGGTCCCAGACTGTGAGAGGGCATAGGCCGAGCTGAGGGACCTCCCAAGTGCACAAATTTTTGTCCACAGGGCCCCTAGTTAGTATATAAATGGTAAAAACAAGTGTGAATGTTTAGGTAAATGTTATGTCCAGGAATCTGATGCTAGTATATCTTGAGCTCCACGTCATCCTCCCTGTTAACTCTTAGTCATTGGCTGCTGTTACTAGCAGCTATAGGCTTCCTCTGCTTTTTGCGAGTTTGCTTTACACTACTTCACTTTTACAAAAGACCTATATTAGTTGTTGTTTTCACTACCCAAAATAAATCAGAAGGAGATTTTCCTTTATACGAAAAAAAAAGATGAAAAGTGAAAAAAGCATTCAGCATTTATTTTGCAGGGAGCCATTATAAAGACAGTGTGCACCCCAAGCAGCAAGAGTAGCCCCATCAAGATCCTTCCCTGGGAACTATATCCAGCATCTCAGCATCCAGCACTACAGCTTTGAACTGTATCTGTGAGCATCTGTGCTTTAGCTCAATTGGTTTTGTGCATCCATCAGCAAGATGTGGCCTAAGGTGGTTGCTTCTTGTTTTATGCCATTTTGGCTTATGCAAGATTTCATAGGCACTCCCTACTTTGGATAATGTTTGTGAGGGGGATGTGTTGGGGGCAGAGTTTTCTGAAAGAGTGCCATAGACCACTGTACTGATTAGGTGGTTTAATTTCCAGTAAGACCTATTGAAGTCCAGGAGTCTTGCTCCTTGACTGGGATTTTCACTGTGTATAGTAACTGGGTCATTTAAACAACTTGGACACTTTATTTTGTTCTCTTTTGTTAGTTATTGACTCTGAGAGAGGTGTGCCTGATATTTTGCTACCTTTCCTACTTAGGAGCTTTGATTTCGGTAACTACATGGGATATTCAGGGAACGATGTCAGTTTCTCTGTGGACTCTCAGCATGAAAACATCAACTTTCTGTCTTTTAAACATTCATCAAAGTCTTTGGCCAACTGATTATACCCTTTGTGTTCAGGACTTTTATGTACTTGTTCAGTTTTCTATGTGCTTACTAGATTGCAGTTTACTTTGAGTGGGAGAATAGTCAATAGATTTAATTTGTAAATGAAAAGACCACAGTAAACTCACTTTGGTAGATTTCCCTGAATTTCTTAAATTTTCCAAGTTTTGTTCTTTGAACAAAGAAAGCCAACACTTGTCCCAATAAATTTTCATTTGCTATTCTGTATACCTACTATACTGTTTTCTAATATTTCCATTTGAATTGCTCCTTCTCATCACTCGGGCTTTATGTTAAATAGCACTTCTTCTGTCTACCTTTCCATGTTAATTCTCTCCATAAATATAAACCTGTATTACTTTGTTGGTGACCTAACCATTACCTAAAATTATTTTTAACTGTTGCAAATAATTTCTCTTCTCCTTTCACCATTATAAAAATTCATGAGCATACTTATCTTGTCTGGCTTGTTCATCACTTCATCCTTAGAATAGTTATTCAAAGTGTACAGTCAGCATTGAAATCATTATTGAATGAATAAATAAGTGAATGACTGAGTTTAAATTCACAGATTTGTTTCAGAAAGAGGTACAAACTTAGTCTCTGTCCAGGACAGCCTTAGTTTACATTTGCTGCCAAAGGTTGAGTTTTCATGAATGTGAATAGCATCTCTTTTTACTTTCTGATTATCTGCATTAGACTAACTTGTATACTGCCAAGGTTGAATGTGAGGCACTCTCTGTTTGTCCTCTTCCCCTCAGGATAACATTGGGCTCTGCAAAGAGTCTAGTGACTGGGAACAAGAGAGGGAACAAAGAGTCTAGTGACTGCTATTACTTGCATAGTAGAGGAATGTTATTATTTTAACAGTTATGCAGAGTAAAATATGCTTAGAATTTTCTAAAAATTGCTTCTACTGTTGATGTAGTGATAGTATTTTTCTGACTACATTAAAAAGTGTTGCAACAAATAACGAAAATTGGAATGCATTAATTCACATTTTGAATATAGTAAAGGGATTATTTCTCATAAGAACTAAGCCTAAATGCTATTGCAAAAGAAACTTAGAATCAATCTGTCAAACAAAGATTAAAAATGAATGAAGGCAGACTTCTGTACTTTAATTTTTTGTGGAATTTAGTCTGTATTCAAATTTGGCATATTTATATGTTGCTTGCATTATAATTTCAGGATACTTTATGTGGTTCGTAATGGTCATTATACAATGCCCTCTGATGTAGCTGTGTGTTCTTTTGTTTTTTAGTTAGCTCCTATTATGACCATTTGCAGATTATTTGGATGGCAAAATGGAGTCTGCACACCTAGCTCCCAGGTACTTTTTGGTCATAGTAAACAACGTTCTGAAGCTGAAAACTGCGGTCCCTTTATATGTTGCCTTCTCAAAACATGGTTGCTGCCTATGAAACTGACATAGAGTTAGACTTGAATGTAAGAAGTAGTAAAGTCCAAAGTAACCTTTAACAAAACAGAAGGCATTTCTTTCTCATGGAAATGAAGACGGGCGAAAGTTGGCAAAAGTAGGCTGTCCATCCCATCTCTCAGGAACACATGATCCTTCTGATTCACCACGGAGACATCCCTGTGTGTGAGTTTCATTATCATGGTTTTGTATGGCTGCTGGGGATTGTGTTGTTTCATCTGTATACCAGGAAATAAAGTGAAAAAAGAAAAAGAAGCAACGGACCAATGTAATAACCAAATATTTTAATTTTAGCGAACTTGACTATCTGGCCACAAACTCACAGAGAGGGAGGCTGGGAAATCTTGTCTTTAAAACAGGTAGTTATTTGCTCTCTTTAAAAAAATGAGAGGTCTTAAGAAAAAAGGGAGCCCAGAGATCCTGGTTCTATTCCCAGTCAGGGCACATACCCAGTGAGGGGCATGCAGGAGGCAGCCAATCAATGATTCTCTCTCATCATTAATGTGTCTGTCTCTCCCTTTCCCTTCATCTCTGAAATCAATAAAAATACACAAACAAAAAGGGAGGAGAGAAGTCAAGGTAGATAACTAGCAGCCCCCACCAGTTTATAGACCACATGGTTTCATACAATAGCTTGAGGGGAAAAATGGCAGGAACCTTATTTTGACTATCTGAACATTCTTTCCTGAAGCTATAAATGCAAAACCTTCTGGCTTCTTGATACATTGTGGGGTGGGAGGTGGATCTTTTCTAACATCCTTCAGTTCCTTTTTTTATGGAATAGTAAACCTAACTGCTAAATGTAATATTCTTTGGATAATGCTTTTATTAATGTATACAAAATACTGTTGTTAAAGCAAGAAACACACACTACTTAGCTAACCTCATAAAGTACTAAGAGAGGCATTGTCATTTTTTCTACTTTTTGCCCCCAAATAATAAACACAATGGGGAAGACACCCATTTGCAAAGTTCAGATACAACCACAACCCAAAGGATGGGGAGAGTAACTGGTATATAGAATTTCCAAAGTTCACTCAGTCATATGATAGAATTTGAAGGTCATCAACCAAATTTAATTCTGGATTAATTTCAGTTATTATTAGTGATTTGAAGTTTTGAATAAACAAGACTTATAAAACATGCACAGAATGAATTCTTGGTATAAGGCAAACAAAGTCATACACCATTAAATTTCAAATGAATATAGAAAAAGAAGTATAAGCAATTAAGGAAATCAAATCTGAAAGCAATAAAAAAGCATATTTATGTTAATTTGATGCTGTTAGTTCTATTCCATAATAGTCATAGCATAACCACTAAAACATTTATGGCCAGTTTCCTAAACTGAAGATGATATCTTAAAAATTATATTTCATAAAAAAGTTATTTTAAATGCATAAATCAAAGCTTTATTTACAAATAAATGCCTTACTCCTGGAAATGTGTGATGTTATGTGGCTTCTTGCTGACCATCCCTATGGTAATTCACACTCTCCAGCATCTATAGCACAGCTGTGAAGTCAGTAGGGAGTCATTCAATCATTTGTAATTTTACACATCTGTCAGTTAAATCTGAACATCAAATGCAAAATTGTACACAGAGGGACATTATGGAAATTTGTGACTCTCCCTGGAGGGTGTTGGATCTATATACCAACAAAAGATCCATAAATGAATCTTTGCATCCATAAGAGATATATATTCCTTTTCCACTAATGCTATGCTAGCTAAGAATTTTCAAAACAGAAGGAGGTACTGTAATCAGGAATAAAATGAAAATGGATCCTGCAGATTAATTTGTCATCTTCTTTAAAAAATATGAGATTTTTGGGTGCAGTGTGAAATCACAATGGTTACTACTCTTTAATTTTAAAAGTTTGCCCTGACTGGTTTGGCTCAGTGGATAGAGCGTCGGCCTGCAGACTGAAAGGTCCCAGATTCGATTCCGGTCAAGGGCATGTACCTTGGTTGCGGGCACATCCCCAGTAGGAGGTGTGCAAAAGGCAGCTGATCGATGTTTCTCTCTCATCGATATTTCTAACTCTCTATTCCTCTCCCTTCCTCTCTGTAAAAAAAAAATCAATAAAATATATTTTTTAAAGTTTTATGCGGCCACAGTAAATAAAATATAAATTGAACACTCTTCACATCCATATGAGTTTGTATAGAAGTTTTCAGAATGATCTGGGCATGTCAGAGAATTGAGGCCATGTACAACAAACATATCTCACATAGAACAGACTGACAAATTTCAGAGAGAAGGTGGGGGTCAGGGGGTAGGGAGTGACTAACCAGGGAACTTACATGCGTACTAGGAGCCAATGAATGAAAATTCATGCAAGAGTAGGCCTTCTTTCTCCCACTGCCTGCACCAGCTTCCCTCTGGCTGCAGGCAGGCACTCAGGACCCAGGTGGCTTCACTCCAGCCCCAGTTTCATCCAGAAAGATGTCTGGAATGAAATCTGGAAGGACATCTGGTCTAATTAGCTTATTGCCCTTTTATTATTGTAGACTAGAGACCCGGTGCACAAAAATTTGTGCACTCATGGGGAGCGAAGGGTTCCTCAGCCCAGCCTGTGCCCTCTCACAGTCTGGGACCCCTCAGAGGATGTCCACCTGCTGGTGTGCCTGGCCAGCATGGATGAGGGGCAGAGGGCTATTTCAGGCTGCCCACAGCCCCTTCAGGGTTCAGGTCCCTACTGGGGTGCCTGGCTAGAAGCAGGTATCTGGGATTTATTTAACTTTTATAATTGAAAGTTTGTGGCCTTGAGTAGATCTCACAGCCCACAGGGCCCTAGCTTCCTCCATTGCCCGCGGCAACTCCAGCTCCATGGCTACCACCATCTTAGTTGAGTTAATTTGCATATTTTCTCCTGACTGGTTGGTGGGTGTGGCTTGTGGGCATGGCTTGTGGGTATAATGGAGTGAAGGTCAATTTACATATTACTCTTTTATTAAATTAGATAACCATAGCCCATGGGCACAGACAATAGTGTGGTGAAGGCTTGGGGTGGGATGGGTGCAGGGTGGAGAGGGTTGATGGGATAAACACACAAACAAAGAAAAGGGACATCTGTAAGATAGTCAACAATAAAGATAAATTAAAAATAATAATTATAAAATGAAAACAATAACAAACATATCTCACTGATGCTGCAAAATTATTTGTTGTTAGTGTGATCCTTGTAGTGTCACCTCCACTACAGAAAGCATATTTAACTGCTGTTCTTATTTTAAAGTGTAAAAAATATATACTTTAAAATTTTGTTTTCTGTATAACTATGAAAAAATATGGATTATTTACTTATAATATAATGATAATGAGTCAGGTTGTTTTTCCTGAGCAGGATGCAAGGGTGATTTCTTCCCAGAGTCCTTGTTCAGATAGATTTAAAGAATGAAACCATGGAAAAAAGGTGGTAGATGAAAAGGGTGGAAATTTATTGGAAGTAAATACAGACTCCCTCATAGGAAGAGGGTCCCAAGGAGGTAACCCACTTTTGCTAAAGTTTGTAAAGGCTGCAGTTCATTATTTATTCATATTCCCTTCTGATTTGTCACTATATCAGCTTCAAAGTTCAAACCCCAGATGGTGCCCCCCATTTTCTCTCCCCTTTCAGTGGTAGAATTCTCTATCTCCTGTGTAAATCTGTTTTCCTCTTTCTCCTATTTGTCAGCATTTCTCTATCCTCTGTGAAAGTTTGTTTCCTCTTTCTCCCCATACCCTGTGGCTTGTCCCTATCTTCTGTGAATGGATGCCTTCTTCTCTGCTTATCCTGTGGCACCTTTTTATTCTTTTTTTCTTTCTCTGAGAATGTATGCCTGTGTTAGTTCCAAGCCCTCATCTATGCATTCCTACCCAATGGATTCTTTTATTCCTAAAATTTCCTAAACCTGCCTATTTTATCGCTAAAACTCCTTTCAATAACACTTTCAGATTGCAATCATTTCAAAAGATGCCTGGTTCTCAATATTAAAATTTAAGTTTTTAATAGTTTTGATATATTGACTCTTCTGTTTGGGTCACTCTTATCTTTAATTTCTTAGAATCATGTGATAAAAATACCACAGAAAAATGTGGTTAATGTTCTAGTCTTCTGCTTCATTGAATTTGTTCTTAGGTAGTTGACCTTTGATGATCAATTTCTTCTCCGGAATTTCAAAAGTAATGACAATAGCTCTTAGGATATTTGTGAACAGTAATGAGATAGCATAGTATATGTTTGCCCTATTGATAAATAAACTGTTAGTCTCATTCCCCTTTTTAGTTAGTATATTGAAACACAAAAGTACTTCTAATAATGAAGAGTTCTTTTTTTCCTGATATCTATTTAAAAACTTGAAGACTATTTATACCCCAACCCACTCCTATTATATTTGTAAACAACATTGAGTTTTGCTGTACAATTTTCTAGTTATGTATGAAAGCCCTTGAATCTGTTATTGGTGGATCTGAATTTCTTCCCACTCTGCTGTTGTATCTTTATTACTTGTGAGATAAAACCAAAGTAAGTTAAGTTTGACACTGATTCCTATGAATTGGATTTGACAATTTGACCTTTGTGTTAAGATTAGCATTATATCCAAGATTGCCTTTCAGCCCTGGTTGGTTTGGCTCAGTGGATAGAGTGTCGGCCTACAGACTGAAGGGTCCCAGGTTTGATTCCAATCAAGGGCACATGCCCAGTTGCAGGCTGTATCCCAGGTAGGGGCCATTAGGAGGCTGCCGATCAATGATTCTCTTTCATCCTTGCTGTTTCTATCTCTCTCTCTCCCTCTCCCTTCCTCTCTAGAATCAATAAAAATATATATTTTTAAAACAGACTGCCTTTCAGACTCATGAAATATAACAGTACAGCTTTTAGGGGGGAGGGACAACAAAAAGGAAGGAATGAAAAAGAGGCTTATTCTTTTGCAGAAACAGTTTTAAGACAAATTATAAAAAGACAACTGAGACATATGTGTCAAGGATATATTGACAGAAGTGTGTATTGAGAATAAAATAATTACCCAGAGATTTACAATGCATTCTGGTCAAATCTCTTGGTAAATATGCTAATGACAGATACTTAACAAATGCACTGATGGTGTTTATTAACAGATATGCCTGGTTTGGCTAGGATTACTTATAACAAACAAACCTGTAGTTCATAGAAGGGGAGGGGTGTATAGCTCCTGGAACATGTCACACAAGCTATCCTATATAATAAAAGCATAATATGCAAACCGACCGAACAGCAGAATGACCAGTCGGCAGGGGGCTGGTGACTCCTGGCCAGCCAAGGCACATGCCAGTGGGCAGAGAGAAGAGACGGCTATGGGGTCAGGGGGATGGCGGAGAGGCAATGGGGAGGGTGGGATTGGCCACTCACTGGCTGGAGCCATCCCCTGATCTGCCTGCCTTGTTGCCTCCCACAGAGGGAGGCCAGACTGCAGCTTAGATCCACTCTCCTCAGTAGGACTCACCTGAGGGCTCCCAGTCTGTGATAGGGCATAGGCCGATCTGAGGGACCCCCTGAGTGCACAAATTTTTGTGCACCGGGCCTGTAGTTGATATGCAAAATGGGTAGATTTCATTATAAAATAGCTATTTTCATATCATTATTGATGGCATATATCCCTTAGAAAACTCATTTATCAAATCTGAAACTCAATACTTCCTTATGAGTATAAAAATGGGAAACTTAAGCCTGTTGTCTAGGCATATTACTTCTTTACCTAGTGCCTCATGACTGCCTCTGTCTTTGGAATTAAGTAGTTTGATATTATGTGACTTGAAGATCTGAAATTTCATGTTATATCAATATATAATTTCTTGAAAAGCTGTATACATTCAACCTCAATGGGATAAGAGTTAAATGAAGAATTTATATTTTGGTTTGTTTTCTTCCTTGAGGAATGATAAACTGCTGTTGCTAGAGCAAAGACTGAAGGACATCACCTTCAGAATCTAAGTTCAATTCCTGACCTCTTCCATTGAAGTGTATGACTTTTTGTTTTGTTTTGTTTTCTCATGGGGAAAAATGGAGTTTAAGAGACATCTTATTGGAATCACTAAAACAAACATAATTCACTGATTCTATTTTATTTTTCATGTTTTGATTGTGTGATGGGAGACTATCATTTTCCTAAGGGATAAAAGGAATATAAGAATCAACTTTAAAGAGTTAGGACAAAAGAACATTTGACCAAAAATAGAGATATTTTTCTTAATTACTGCCATTTAACAACATTCAAGCCACTTTTCCTACTTATGAGGTTTTTCAACCTTGCTTCACAAAATTTCTCTGTACCCCCTTACTTCCATAGCATTAATTTCATATGGTCACGTGGTTCAACATTCAGTCTCTTGATTTGTTTAGCTTATCAACTAAATTATTATTTATTTCTACCTCTCCTCAGCCCTCAATTGTATGCCATATTTTTAGACCAGTTATCTAACACCATTTGTGAAATATTCAATTGAAATATTTCATAATTCAAAACCTTTTTCTATATTTCTTGTTCATTTATTTTAATGAAATTTCAAAATCTCTTTGCTGTAACTTCAAAATATTAAAATTATAAAATATAAAAGTATATTTTCATAATTTTTTACCCAAAATTTACTTGGTGGCAAAAACCTGCCCTGATTTACTTTATTCATCTCAGTTTATAAATCATTATTTCTCTCACTTGATGTGACTGCATATGTCTGGATGCAGAAAAATAATTTTGATCGTCTAGTCCTTCCTCAGTCACTATTGGAGATGTTACACAATTAAAGCCATGTAAATTGATTTAACTCTAAAGCACACTGAATTATGACAGACGTCTGGTCCCAAGAGTTTCAGATAAAGGATTGCATACCAAGAATCCAACATTTATTTGAACTGGATATGGCAAAATCCTTGAATTCAGCCTACTTTTTAAACTATTACCATTCATCATCTTCCTTCTTTTCCTTAATGTTCTGCTTAGAATAAATCCATCATTATAAAGAAAAAGTGGCAATGACAGCAAATTTTAAAAACTGTATGAACAACACAAGACAAACAATCCCTTTTGCATTTTTCCTGCATGCATGTCCAAATATGAAATACACTAGAAGCCCGATGCACTAAACTCGTGCAAGGAGCTTGGCCCCCACCCACAGAGGTGGCCTCCTCTGCCCTCACAGATCTGGCTTCCTCTGGAGGGTTGTACAGTCTAATTAGCATATTACACTTTTATTATTATAGACTCGTGGATCGGTGCACAAAATTCATGCATGGGGGGGTTATCCCTTAGCCCAGCCTGCACCCTCTCCAATCTGGGACCCCTTGGGGGATGTCCGACTGCCAGTTTACAGGGATCAGGCCTAAACCAGCAGTTGGACATCCCTCTCACAATCTGGGATTGCTGGCTCCTAACTGCTCACCTGCCTGCATGCCTGATTGCCCCTAACCACTCTACCTGCTGGC
>PVJC01000114.1:0-147605 GCA_004026665.1 Murina feae | reverse complement strand
GCATATTACCCTTTCATTACTATAGAGGCCTGGTGCATGGGTGGGGGCTGGCTGGTTTGTCCTGAAGGGTTTCCCAGACCAGGGTGGGGGTTTCCTTGGGGCCTGGGATGGCCTGGGTGAAGGGCCTGTGGTGGTTTTCAGGCCAGCCACACCCCAATGGGGTGAGGGTCCCTTCTGGGGGGCATGGCCAGCCTGGGTGAGGGGCTGAGGGCTGTTTTCAAGCTGGCACACCCCACCCTGGATCCAGGCCCTGAGCCCATCTTTGAGCAGTGGCCAGGGCGGTGGGAAGCTTGGCTTCCTCCATCTCTGGGGGCAACCCTAACCTCTTGCTTATTCCAGCTCTGTGGCAGCCACCATCTTTGTTGGGTTATTTTGCATACTCGCCCTGATTGGCTGGTGGGCATAGCAGGGGAATGGTCAATTTGCATGTTTCCCTTTTATTAGTGTAGATTTGCTTTAAATTTATCACACATCCTCACCCTCCCCCCCAAAAAAAGGCATCACTCAACTCATTCCTTTGTAATGGTAAATGTCCTATACCAAGTATTTCCTGATTGCTTTATTCTCTTTCCAACTCATACATTCTCCCCAGTCACTCTTAGGTAATTACCAGATGATTATATATCCATCTATAATTGAGGTAATTGAAAGATTCAGATAGGAAATCCCATACATTTCTCCCCTCCAAATCCTTACTCTACCTCATTCAATTTTAAATTCCTCATAGCTTATACTAATCCGAAATTATCTTATTTACTTGTTTGTTTACTTAATTATTGTCTATCTTTATTCTAGTCAAATTAGAAGCTCTAATGTAGGAAGAAATAGCTTCTGTCAGGAATTCCTTCTAGTATCCCCAGATCTGGAATAGTGTCTGTCACATAGGATGTGTTTGAACAAATCAATTTATTATTATTATTATTTATTAATTTATTATTGAAAAACAATTTTATTTTAATTTACTAAAAATTGACTTCTAGTTATAGGTGAATGAGACTAATTTAATAGAAGTTCTTTTTTTCCTTGTGCCAACAGTTTAAAACAGATACCTTCCATTTTGCTTATCATTAAAAAAATGGCACATGATAAGTGATATTTACTTTTCTTGGAATAATTTCCATTTAGATTTAACTAAATTACCTGAAGCAGCTCAGTATTTTCAAAATGTAGAAGTAAAAGTATTTGCATGCATCTCTCATACTAGATTAAAATCTTCCTATTTATACATTTAATACTTTATGAACCTAGCAGATATAGAATTTGGTTCTTTCTGTTTGATTAGGTATTTTTTTGCTGTTCATGTGAGAAACTTGATTAACCTATTTTTTTCCTTTTGTCAGAAATTAATTATTTCAGATTAGACTCTTCAAGTGTAAAACAAAGTCACTAAGTACTTTTAGCACACTGCTTGTCACAGATCCTTCCAGAGTTCATTTTTGTGTGTGATTATATTCATTGAAAAATCAGAAAAGAGCAGAAGGAAGAGTAGAAGAAAAAAGGATGAGGATGATGGAGAAATGATGAAGAGAAGCTAAACACATGCAATCTTCAGCTTTAGCTGGTGTACTATAAAATAGAATCATCATGAAGTTTCATCTCTTGCCTCTCCTTAGCTGTTATTCCTGGAAAAATATGAACCTTAAAGCACATTTTAGGAAGTTTTGTTATTTTTCTCTAGACTCTGAATTAAGGGCCAACACAATTTCATTTTGCATAAAACTGCCACCCAAGGTCCAGATTCTTCCTTTACTGCCCTTTCCCCCAGTCAGTATCTCACATTTTCCTCTCATACTTCTCTCCAGATACCTGGGCTGTCCTTATTACTGGTTTGCATTTTAGATTCAAAGTATGATTTTTCTCCATTCTCTATCAAGACTGCATTCCCTCAGGATCTTTAAGCCCTACTCTAAGATGGAGCCTTAGAGTAAAATTGTTTCAATTACTTTGTCCAAGCCTACAGAGATAGAAGAGAAAATGGAAAATTCAAAAGTCTCTCTCCATTCGCACATACCCAGTTTCTTGACCAAAGAATAGCAAGGTTGGGGATTTATTTATTTTTCATAGAAAGCTATTGCACAGTTAGGGATAATATAGAAAATACACTGCTACAACCCAAAATTATATGCTTATTTCTTGGAACAACTAAGGAACAGAAGAAGCTATATAACAATTTTGCAGATTTCCCTTATTAATTTCTAGCTACCTTCAAATACAGAAACAATGACAACATTTAATACAATGATTTCTTATAATTCACTCCAGCTAGGAAGCCTCCCCTGGAAACATCCAAAATTTCCTCAGAGCCCACTGCTTGGGTCTTCCAGGGACTTTACCATATTTCATCACTTTGCATTACTTATCTGTGTCTTGACTGTGTTGTATGACCTTTGGTTTCAGTGTCTTTTGATCCAAAGAAAGTCAACATTTGTAGGATGGTTAAATAATCAAAACTCATTTTAGCTTTCAACAGTTAACTAATTCTCACAAATATTTTCCTAGGCAGAAAACTACCTGCCTAGGAAAAATAAAGACGTCTTAGAGATGTGTTGGGATCCTAAGAAAGCTTACAAGTGAGATAATAAAATTAATTCATTGCAAATTAGTGGGTACAAAGGCAGAAGACTGTGGACAAATGTAACATATTGAGCTGTGTTCTGCCCATCTTTATACAAGCTCGCCAAAGGTAGATTTCACTTCATAAAGTAGGCATTTTATCATTAGTAATGAATAAATGGACTCTCAGAGAATTAAAGTCACAATTGGAGTCTTTAATTTGCTTCTGGGTCTATTCAAATGGTGGTTGGAGGTGAAGTTTGAGAATAGATTCTAATAAAAAACATATAGAGAGTAACTTAAGTTACTTCAATGAAAATATAATAATCAAAACAACCATTGAAATTGCTAATATTGTAAATATTTGAGTGTCAAAAATATTGCAGTAGCGCTGTTTAATGGAGGATTATTCAAAAGTGAACTAAAGAAAAGATGTCATATAGTCTACAAACAAGGATATAAAGAGCTTGTGTCTGTTACATGATAGAAATTGATCCCCAAATGTTCAAATGGAATAGTTCATGACCATGAGCCACCTGGGATGGTGTCGTGCCAGACTGATATGGAACTGTTTATATTTCCTTAAAAAGGTTTTTGAAAGTATATATTTTTATCCTTTATTTATTAATTTTATTACTTATTTTAAAAATCATTGTAGCTAACCATTGACAAAAACCACTGAACCAGGACAATTACTTGTGCAACTTCTAAAACTTTATTAAGTGACAAAATAGAGTGAGTCTAAGTCTAAAATGTCAGGAACCATATTTTTCCTCTCTACCTCCCTCAAGTTTGTCTTTATTTTACATTCTTTTTAATATAAAAATAATAAATTCTTATTGTTTGCATTCCTAATACTAAATACCCTCCATTGTCACTGACAAGTGTTTAAGTAGAAATTCTATAACAAACATTGCAAACAGGCATTCACAGTCTGTTCACAAAACGATTCTCTGTAGCACTAGGCACCATTAAATAAGCCACGATAAAATGCACAGCTCTCTTTTGAAAACTATGGTTAAAAGTCGTGTTGGGTTAAAATTATATTAAAGGTAGATATAAGAGATACATAAATTTATTATGCCTGATTAGCTTTATGCAAATTTAAAGCATTGTAGGCACAGAATTTAATCCAGATTGGATGCAAATAAGTTAATTATCTTTATTATCACTCCATAATGATGCTAAGAGCGTTTTTGAAGTGGGTTATTCATTAATTCTTTCTAATATATATTTTATATGTAATCCAGTATGAAAATGATTCCACACAAAAATTTGAAAATGCATGGTCTGTGACCAAGAAAAATCTGTGTGTGTGTAAATCTAAATAAATGTTGGCACTATAAAACTGAAATATCCCCATTAGTGATAACTATGAGATAAAATCAGAAGAGTGGTCAATTATATAAATAGTAAAAGACAGAAAAGGGAAAATCTTGGATATAGTATTGTTAGGGTATTTAATTATTTAGAAAAAAAGTGGAGAAATTTATTTATTTCAAACTTTTAGTAAACTATACATGTTAATTTTAATATTATCCACTTACAAGTTACATATAGAGCATATAACTTAATATTATATGCTCTAAGATAAATATATAATAAATATGTAATCTATTTAATACTTAAGAGAATATAAGAACATGGAAATATAAGATAATATGAGAGAAATAAATCCCAATATATGTTATATTGATATTAATGAAAATGAAAACTTACTGAAAATTGAATAATAATGTGAATATTATTCATAAAGATTGTGGGATAAAACCCAAATGGTATGTAAAGGAACATTTACACTTTTAAAAACTTATATAAGAAAGAAAATTTTATGTCACCTGATTACATTTGAAACACTATTTGGCTAAAATAGTAATAAAATGGTAATAAAATTTAAAAAGCAAGAATAAAGATAGAACAACCCTAAAAAAAGAAAGGAAATTTCAAATTAATTTTTGGAAAATAGCCTAAGTAAAAAGCTAATGTATAGTAGAGATGACCATCAAAGTCAATGGTAAAAAAGCAACCAATGTTTATGAACAAAAATTTTATGATGTTATTGTCAAATTAATTTTCTTCTAATATTTCTTTGGACACATGTGAACCCTTAATATTCTTCCATTACTAATGCTGTGAAATGCATAGATATGTGGCCCCACACTTGATGTATTCTTTCCTTCTATCTCTCTCCTTAATCAAAGCAGTAACTTGGGTGTGATGTGTCAAGGAAGCAGAGAAACCACAAGTACACAGTCAGTGTTAGAAATAAAAACATGCATATAAATAGAAATATCATAAAAGAAAATTTTAGCCACTAAAATAATCTGGTATTAACATAAATATTGACAAATTAACCAATAAAATGAAATGGAGACTCAAACTCAGTTTTTGTATATGACAAGTTAAAGTTTGGACAATCCACTATAGTACTAAAAAAAATGTTCAATAATATAGATTCAAAATACATCACAATCCCAAGTAATACATTAAAATATTTAGAATGTATTAAAGACTTATATTTGAAAAGAAAAAAATATGTTTAACTTGTTGTATATGTACAATTAGGCATTATCTTTATGTTTTAAAGATTATGAAAATTTTATTAAATAACATAAAACCAAAACAAAATATTGATAAATTTTACTACATCAATATTTTAATTTTCTGCACCTCAAAAGATGTCCTAACTTGGAAGAAGATATTTTCAACACATAAACTATATTATTGTTCATAAAACATAAGAAGAATATGTAAAAATAAAAAACCTAAATAATTCAACTTTTGTGTATACACTTAAGAGAAAATTTCACACAAAGCAAAAAAAGTCACTATTTATAAAAATAAAATTAGGGAGAAGAGACTAATATTCAAATAGCTTTTTTTATCAGCATAATGGAGTAATCTTCCTTAATAAAATGCAAAGTTCTGAGGCCACACATAACAATGTGTTAAGCCGTGTCATTTAATCAATGTGAAATTTAAAAAGCAGGTTGAAGAAGACATACAAGTAAGAGATATATAAAGTACAAAGTATAAAACATGATTAGGCTATGAATACTATATAATAAAGAGGTAATATGCAAATTACCCTCGCACAAGATGGCCGCCCCCTGTGGTCACAAAATGCCCACCCCCATGTGGTCACAAGATGGCCATCCCCATGTCATCACAAGATGGCTGCCACAAGATGGCCAGTAAGGGAAGGCAGTTGGGTACAAACAGGCCAGCAGGGGAGGGCAGTTGGGTACAAACAGGCCAGCAGGGGAGGGCAGTTGGGTACAAACAGGCCAGCAGGGGAGGGCAGTTGGGGGCAATCAGATGAATGGTTGGGAGCCAGCAGTCCTGGATTGTGAGAGGGATGTCCGACTGCCTGTTTAGGCCCAATGGGATCAGGCCTAAACGGGCAGTCGGACATCCCTGAGGGGTCCCAGATTGGAAAGGGTCCCAGATTGGGATTCTAGTATGAATATAATTGGAGTGGATTTTTAAAAAGTTACAGGAATAAAGCAAATTTGGACAGTGGTTACATTAGAGGGAAAGAAGGATGCTATCAATCCAGGAAAATAGGAGTTTTGAATGTACATATTTAGTTTTATTTTTAACTAGGAGCCTGGTGCACAAAATTTGTGCACTCGGGAGGTCCCTCAGCCCAACCTGTGCCCTCTCGCAATATGGGACCCCTCTGGGGATGTCCACCTGCTGGCGTGCCTGGTCAGCCTGGGTGAGGGGCTGATGGCTGTTTGCAGGCTGGCCAAGCCCCCCAGTGTGGACCCTCATGCCATTGGTGTGTGGCCAGCCTGGGTGAAAAGCTGAGGGCCCTTTTTAGGCTGCTCATAGTCCCTTCAGGTTTTGGGTCCCTACTGGGGTACCTGGCCAGCCTGGGTGAGGGGCTGATGGTTGTTTGCAGGCTGGCCAAGTCCCACAGTGGAATCCCTCACCCCATTGGGGTGTGGCCAGCCTGGGTGATGGACTGAGGGCTGTTTTCAGTCTTTCAGGCTTCCCACAGCTCTCATTGACCCAAAGTCCCAGCAAGGCTGGCTGGAAGCAGGTTTCTGGGGTTTATTTATCTTCCATAATTGATACACTGTTCCTTTAAGCCACAGCCTAGGCAGGTAACGAAGCCTTCTGTTGGCTTCAGCTCTGTGGCTTCTATAATTGAGACAATGTTGCAAATATGTTGTTGCCTGGAGCCGAGAGAAGCCGGGCCGGCCAGCAAATAGTTTTACTCCTGCTGCAATGGAAGCTGCCTGTTTACTCAGCTCCGTGAGTGCCGGCCTCCATGTTGGCTGGGTTAATTTGCATATAGTCATTCTGATTGGCTGGTTGGTGTGGCTTAGGCATCCCAAAGAAATGGTCAATTTCAATATTACACTTTTATTAGATTAGATGGGTATTAAAAAAATACTATTTTTAAAAATTAAGTGGCTTAATCTTTAAAAATTACTATTCATAATTTTTGAGAATTTAAAATATGTATAATAACAGAGGCAGAGCAGCATCAAACAGACTGTCAAATTACAGCAACAAGGACAGGGACGTTGGGGGTGGGTAACAGATCAGCCAAGGGACTTTGGTGCATGTATTTAAGCATAACTAATGGACACAAAACACTGCGGGGTACGGGAGGCTGGGGGAAGGGCAGGGGAAAAAAGAGATATATGTACTAATCTTTGTAAAACTTTATGCAAAAATAAAAAAATCAATTAAAAAATAAAATAAAATATGTATAATAAATTTTGAACTGGACAAGTTATCTTTTGAGGATATTCTGATGATTAGACTTATATAGATATACATGAAGCCCCATATCTGATGCAAACACTTTAATTGTTATTAAGATTATTATGTATCTTTGTCTTTTTGTTAGTATCCATCATAACAGATGTGAGATGCTATTTCACTTTGGTTTTGATTTGTATTTCCTGATGATTATTGATGTTGAACACCTCTTCATATACCTGTTGGCCATTTGTATTCTTTTGAGAAATGTCTATGGTTGTCTATTGGTTGTCTATTTGTTTGTTTGTTTGTTTGCTAATCCTCACCCAAGGATTTTTTTTCCCTTGATTTTTTTTAATATTTTTTTTTTACTGATTTCAGAGAGGAAAGGAGAGAGGGAGAGAGAGGTAGAAACATCAATGATAGAGAGAATCATTGATCAGCTGCCCCCTGCATGCCCCCTAGTTGGGATCGAGCCCACAATCTGAGTATGTGCCCATGACTGGAATCGAACCTGGGACACTTCAGTCCACAGGCCAATGCTCTATCCACTGAGAAAAACAAGCTAAGGCTTTCCATTGATTTTTTTTCTTTATTTATTAAGGTATTACATATGTGTCCTTATCTCCCATTGCCCCCCACCCCACTCCCCAATTATGCCCTCACCCTCACCCCCTATTGTCTGTGTCCATTGGTTATGCTTTTATGCATGCATACAAGTCCTTTGGTTGATCTTTCCCCCTTACCTCCACCCTCCCCTACCTTCCCTCTGAGGTTTGAGCATCTGATCAATGCTTCTCTGTCTCTGGATCTGTTTTTGTTCATCAGTTTATGTTGTACATTATTTTTTAAAAAGAGTGGAATGGAAGGGGAGAGACAGAAAGAAACATGGATGTGAGAAAGATACATCAATTGATTGCCTCCCACATGTTCCCCTTACTGGGGCAGAGATTAAGCCTACAACCAAGGTACATGCCCTTGAACGGAATTGAACCCATGATCTTTCAGTCCATGGGCCAATGCTCTAAACACTGAGCAAAAAATGCTAGAGCAGTCTATTGTTTTTATTTGAGAAACATCTATTCAAGTCATTAAGTGATTTTCTAATTGAGTTATCTGGGGTTTCCTTGCTATTAAGTTATATGAGATTCTTATATTAACCCCTTATATTTGGATATTAACCCATTTATCAGACATATGTTTTGCAAATATTTTCTCTCATTCCACAGATTGTCTTTAAATTTTAATGCTTCCTTTTCTGTGAAAAATCTTTCTTTTTTCCCCTTTGAGATTGCTTTGGCTCTCTGATCTTTTGTGATTGATGGGTAAGTTTATGTGTTAAATTGCCTGGACCACAGGGTGCCCAGATATTTGGTCAAACATTATTCTAAGTGTTTCTATTCATGAGACTAACTTTTAAATCAATAGATTGAGTAAATCAGATTGCCCTCCTGAATGTGAGTATATCTTACTCAATCATTTGAAGGGTCAAATACAACAAAAAAGTTGACCTGCTCTTGAGTAATATGAAATTCCTCCTGCCTGACTATGTCAGAATCCTGATATGTTTTATTTTTTTTTCCTTTCTTCAAACTCCTATTGAAGTATTGGCTCCTATTAGCCTTTGGACTAGATTTTATTAGCTCCCTTGGGTATTTAGTTTATTGGCTCCCTTTTAGTATACTGACTTACCTGGGAATTTGTCAACCTCCATAATCTCATGAGTCAACTCGTAATTTTTTTCTATCTTTCTTGTAACTCAGAAATTATGTATACATAGTGTTTTTCACAATGAATAAGAATTTTAATGAATTAGACCCATTAGGAATTACACTGTGATTCACTGTGCTTGACACTGACTATATTTATAGAATAAATTTATGATCTATTCAATATAAATTTTCAATTCCTATTTCTCTTTTGTTTTATGACTGCTTTTAAAGAACAGCATAACATAGCTGTTTCCTGAAGAAAAAAGTAAACTAAAAATTATCTCAGCTTTTACTTTAAAAAATATTAATGACCCTGGATATGTGGCTCAGTTAGTTGAGCACCGAAGGATCATAGGTTCAATTCCTGATGAGGGCACATGCCCAGGTTGCAGTTTGGTCCCTGGTAGATGGAATTGTGTATAAGAGGCAACCAATTGATGTTTCTCTCTCTCTCTCTCTCTCTCTCTCTCTCTCTCTCTCTCTCTCTCTCTCTCTCTCTCCCCCTTCCCCTCCCTCTCTTTCTCACTTTCTCTAAAATAATTTTTTAAATTGAAAAAGAATAATAATTTTATATTAATATATTTTCATTAACCAGATAGAATTAATCACTTTTAACATTTAGGAAATTTTAGACATTTGTTTCTATGTCTTATTCTATTAAAATGAATAAAATAATGGGTTCAAATTTGTAGTTTTTTAAGTTTTATTTTGAAATAATATATATTCAGAGGACATTGCAAAGAAATGTACACATTTACTTCAATCTTCACACATCTTCCTTCACTATTAACATATTGCATAACTATAGCACAATATCACAACCAGCAAACTGACATTGATATAACCCACAGGATTTATCTATACTAATAAAAGGGTAATATGCTAATTAGACCAGGAGACCTTTTGGATGTCCTTCTGGACAAAACCATGGTGGGTGGGGCCAAGGCTGAGGTGGTTAGGGGTGATCAGGTCAGGAGGGGAGGGCAGTTGGGGATAATCAGGCCTGCAGAGGGGGCAGTTGGGGGCAAGCAGGCCAGCAGGGAGGAGCAGTTGGGGGCAAGCAGACTGCTATACAGAGTGCTTAAGGGCAATCAGGTAGGCAGGTAGGTGAGCAGTTAGGAGCCAGCAGTCCCAGATTATGGGAGGGATGTCGGACTGCCAGTTTTAGGCCTGATCCCTAAATGGCTGTCTGACTGCCTAAATTGGCAGTCAGGCATCCTCCGAGGAGTCCCAGATTAGAGAGGATGCAGGCTGAACTGAGATACAGCCCCCAAGCACGAATTTCATGACTGGGCCACTAGTTCAAATATAAATGCACTCATATGTTTTTGTGTAGCTCTATACAGATTTATTATATACTGTATTTTCTGGCGTAAGACAACTGGGCGTATAAGACAACCCCCAACTTTTGAGATTTTCCTGGGTTAAAAAGTCCAGACGGAGACCGTATGCAGCCCAAAAAGGAGACAACCGGAGACACTTGCAGTCTCTGTCCGGCTCCATTGACGACCCCCAACTTTTAAGAAGATTTTCCTGGGTTAAAAAGTCATCTTAACCCAGAAAATACGGTATGTAGTTTTATGCTAACTCTCTATACACTGATTCCTTTTTCCCTCAAATCTCAAATCTGGCAACCACTAATCTGTAATCTGTTCTACATCTCTATAAGAATTATTTCATGAAAGTTAAATGAATAGGTTCATTTAGTGTGTGTCCTCTTTGAGATTGGCTTTTTTATAAGAGGTATATTTTTCTTCATGTTCATCCAAGCTGTTGTGTATATTAATGTTTTTTCTTTTTTTCTGAATATTTAGTATTTTTATTGCAAAATATTAATCAAGAATTTAAAGATAGGAAAATTGAAATCATGGAGTCTGAACAACAGAAAGATAAAAAGTGAATAGAACCTAAATCTGATGGGATACCATTAAATAGGCCTATGTATGCATATTGGAATTGTCATAAGAAAAGAGAAAGTAGCAGAAAAATATTTGAAGGGTAATGGCTAAAAAATTCTCAAATTTGAAGAAAAACAATTACAAAGCTCAAGGAACTTCCAAGAAAGGTGAACACAGAGACCTATACCAGACACATTATAATTAACAATGGAAGGTAAAGACAGAGAATCTTGAAAGCTTCAAGAGAGAAGCAATCCACAACATACAAGTGATCATCAATAATATTAACAGACTATTTTTCAACAGAAACCATGGAGGCTAGAAGGCACTGAGATATAAAACTTAAAGTGCTAAAGGAAGAAAACAAGAACTGTATATCCAGCAAACTGTACTTCAGAAATCAGGGTGAATCTAAGACACTTCAGATATATGATTGTTGAGAGAATCAATATTAATGCACTTGTCCTACAAGGCTGGGAATGGAGTCTTTCAGGCTTAAATGAAAAGACACTAGAGAGTAACTTAAAATCATATTAAAAAAATAAGTATGTACAGTAAAGGCAACTGTGTGGGCAAATATAAAAGCCAGCATTAGTACACATTTTAAATCTACTTTTTATTATCTAAATGATTTAAATTAGAAATGCATAAAAAGAGTTACACTTCTATTTTATTGGGCACAAAAGTATAATTATGTAATTTATGACAGCAATATAAAGGGGGGTTGTTTAGGAATAGAGTATTTGTACTCTATTGAAATTAAGTCGATGTCAATTTAAACTAGATTGTGGTGTTAACTATAATGTCCACACTACCCACAAAGAAAGTATCCCAAAAATAAACGCAGAAGAAAATGGGAGGAGAATCAAAATGGTTCCCTGCAAAAAAAGAAATCACCCAAACACAAAATAAGGCATTAAAAGAAGATTGAGAGACAACAAAGTTAAAAGTTAAATGTAATTCATAAAACTAGCAGCAAAATGACAGAATTATTTGAAGTGCAAAAGTATCACACACTCCATCCAAAGGGAAGCAATAGCCAGAGTGGATTTGAAAAACAAACAAAAACATACAGCTGGAAATGACTCCCATTAGATACAAAGAGAGGTAACCAAAGAGAGGTGGAGTAGCTATACTGATATCAGAAAAAAAGACACTTTAAGTCAAAAATTAAAACAAGAGAGAAGAAAGATAGAAGATATTGGTGAAAGTATAAATTCATTAAGAAGATATAACAATTATAATCCCATTCACTAAACATCATAGCCCCCAAATATAAGAAGCAAACATTGACAGACTTGAAAGTAGAAATGGATGGTTCTACAATAATAGTTGGAAATTTCAACCTACCACTTTCAGTAAGGATAGATCATCTGGTCAGAAAAAAATATATGAAAATAGAAGACTTGAACAGTATTATAAACCAAGTAGGCCTAATGATGTCCACACAGCATCAGCAGAAGACATAATCTTTTCAAGAGTTGTATGAAATACTCTCCTTTATGGACCATATGTCAGACCGCAGAACAAGTCTAACTGAATTTTAAAAGATTGAAATCATGCAAAATAGTTTTTCAATCACAATGGAATCAAACTAGACATCATTTACTGTAATACTAGTATTCTATGATTTAAAATTTTTTAATATGCAAAACTACCCTCTGATGCTGAGAATCAGAATCAGAAGGTAATGACTTCAGGAAATTATAAGGCAAGTTTCTGAGATGCTCATAGTGTTCTAATTCTTGACCCAAGTGTGTTTACTTTCTATAACTTCATTGATCTCTATATTCATCATTTGTGAAAGATTCAAATATATTTCATCCTGGAATACAAGAGTTTTAAAAAATGAAATATTAGAGGCCAGTCTCACATATAAATGCAGATGAAAACATTCTCTCTATATATATATTTTTTCATTTTTATTTTAGAGAGAGGAAGTCCGAAGGAGAGAGAGAGAAATATCAATCAGTTGCTTCCCTCACACGCCCAGCCCCAGGACTGAACCCATACCTGGGTATGAGTGCTGACTAGGAATCAAGCCAGTGACCTTTTGGTGCATGGGACAATGCTCCAACCAGTTCAGTAACATGGCCCAGGGTGACAAAAACATTCCAAATGGAATATTAGCAAATAAAAAACAAATACTTAGGGGAGGCCAGGGGAAGGTCAAGGGGGAAAGAAATGCAGACTTATGTAATAACTCTTTGTAATACTTTAAGCAATAAAACAAAATTTTTTTAAAAATGCTATAATACAATTTCATGATAAAATGTTTATTCATGTAAGCTTAATTTACAATTATGAGATTTAAATATGTGTCACTAAGCAAAGTAAAATAAGTTAACTAATAGAGAAAATCTATTAGGTACTATTAAGCCCTACCTCACATTGAAGCTAAAATTTAAAAACTCAGTGGATTAAAGTGTTAAATGTGACAGGTAAATTCTTAATAACTTCAGAAGAATGTTCAGAAAAACATAACACCTATGGGAGATAGAATGTCTTAAATAAGACATAATGATAACCTTGATGGAAAAGGTCAATAAATATAACTACATTAAAATAAAAATTATCTAACAAATATATCATGAAAAAAATAAAGGTTAAGTTGCATCTTGGAGAAACTAATTGCAACATAACTAACAAAGAATTATTTTTCAGGAAAAAAATCTTAAAAATAAATTAAAATGAGAAAAAGGCATAATTGACAAATGGGAAAATGCGTTAATAGTTCACAACAGTGGAAATATTAAATAAAAATTTACAGGCCAATTTTTTAAAATGTGAACAGCATAATTTCTGTACATACACCAAAATTCAAGCATATTTCTTTAAAGAAACTGATCCAAAATCGAGTTTAATCCAGTAGCCACCCACTGCTTGTAATTGGTTGCATAGGGTATGCACTAAACTGCTTTATCAGGTATCAGGAGATAAAGTGGTATAAATCTGATTGGATAACTCAGACTCTGGGTTTTGCATTCTAAAAGGAGATAGGTGTTACAAAATAAACTGGAGAGAATGTGAGGGGGAAGGGAATGTTTAGTCACAACATTGGCAATGCCTGAGACCAAAGCTGTAGCTGGTTCTGACATACAGAAAGCTCCAAGCAATGGAGTAAATTAAGATGACAACTAGTAACTCACAGGGTCAGGATTCTAAATCAAATCTAAGCAACAGCAGAGACTTTGCTATTTCATATGAGATGCCATTAGAGGACAGGAATGTGATTCTAATTTTGCTATTTTTTGACATAGCCTCACTTAAAGACATAGATTTAGAAGGTTTCACTTTTCAATATTTCCGAAACAGAATGCTTGACAAGTTAGACAGCAAGCATATATCTCATTAAATCCTAGCAAATGTCAGATTCATTTACACATTCAGAGAGTTGATGCATTTCTGGATATTTTCATATAAATAACTATTTTCTACATAATTTTACTACATCTGGAAAGCTCTGTGTGTGTATAATTTCAGAAAATGTATACTCTCTATGAATGTATGAAAAGCAATACATGAGCATATGATACAAATTCGTGCACAGGTGGGGTCCAGGCGGCCTGCCCGACAGGAACAATCTGGCTGGGCCAGCCAGGGGGAGGGGCCGCAAGCTGTTGGCTGGCCAGCCCACCCGCTGGTCCAACGTCCAGTTGAACTCCTGGTCGAGGGGACAGTTTGCATATTAGCCTTTAATTATATAGGATATTTATGAATAATAAAGAATAATATATAATGCTTCTCTATCTACTCTATATGCTATATACTCTATACATTCTTTACTATATATTTATAATCTATACTGCTATACTCTTTCTATACTTTATACCATATAAAGTATATATATTTTCTATTAGCTATACTTGGCCACATGTTGCTGTGGCTCAGTCTGGTTAAGTGGAAAAGAAAGAAAAGAGAAAGCACACGTTTCTAATATGTTTAATTGCACAATGCTTATGGATATACAATATTTTTTGTTGTTCTATTATCTGTGCAGATATAGGGATTGTCTGGGTTTCCGACTCTATAACACGCAACATATAATTGTCCATGTGAGAAGCAATCCGTGTCTACATCTAAACCGCACAATTCTAAAGACTGGCCCTGAGTTTTGTTGATGGTGATTGCAAACGCCAATCGAATTGGGAATTACAATCTCTTAAATTGAAATGGCATATACATTGGAATCATAGGAATTCGAGGAATGAGGACATCTTCACTTTTGAAAGGTCCTGTCAAGATTGTTGCTTCTACGACTTTGCTCATTAATGTTTTTACTGCAAGCCAACATGCCGTTGCAAAGCTTTGGCTGGTTGATATTTTGCAACCTGATAATTGTCATGCTGATTTTCAATTGCAGTACGTGCCATGACATCCCTGGCAGATCGAGTGACTTCAAAAATTCTGTTGGATAATTAACCTCTTCATCTGCTTCCACAACAGTGTCAGTGGACTTGTATGTGACTGCCTCACTTGAATGTTAGACTGAATAATATTGTTAAGTTCGTAGACATCTTTGTTCTTGGCTGCAAGAATAGCTCATTCACTCAGCCAATCGTGATTCTTATAATTGATTTGAATATTGGGAAATACTTTTTCAACCAATTCTTCCTTTGATGTCACTAAAGTGCATGTAACTTAAATCAGAAACATTGAAATGGAATCATAAAATATTTAGTATAGTATGTGTTGCTTTTACGTCCAACAGATGGTGTTGTTTTTTTTTTTAAAAAAGCACATTTTTACCTGTCACAGGTGTGACATCTATAGGTATATAGATGTAGGTATATAAAAACACGTATATATTCTAACGCAATGTTGTGTCAAAATTTCAAAGCAATTGGTGAAGAACTTTTGGAGATTTAAGATTTTGAACAAATGAACATTTACATTTTTATTTATATAGATATACTATTATTTATATTCTATTTTTCTGATAGTTGGAAGAGATATCCAGGATAAGGTTTCATGACTATAAACCTGCATCCTCTTATAATTCTGATCAATATCTCACTTCCTAAGCATGTGAGAAACTGTGATAAAATGACAATGTTATAAATTAGTTATCTTGACAAAATCCATCTGTCTCTTATTCACTCTAAAGATGATTAAGTTGCTTTTTAAATCATAATTCTATTTACCTATTCATTTTTTAAAAAACAGTGATAAACTCATAGACAAAAATTAAATTGCTAACAAAAATACAATAGCTCAAATTAGATTGAAGATTATCTCATGCAATTGAACAACTTAAATGCCCCCAGGGCCTAGGAAGTCAGTAGCTTCGCTTTGTGGTGTTTCTTTGGTGTGGAGAGTGGCTACAGTGGTCAAACAGGATCAAGCCTCAGACTGACTTGTGGCAAAGCCACATACAAGTCCCAGCTTGGAGGTCAAAGCCCTCCTAGCACAAGTATAGCCAAAGGCTATGTTTGTATGTAAGCTTGACCTTATGGTCTGACCCTGCAGTCCTAGGTAGCTAAGGCATGTGGGCTGCAGGAGGTGCAGCAAGTGCTACCAAAACAGAGCTTGATAGAGTTCAGAGAATGGCAACAACAGGAAAGAAGCAGATGTGAAACTCAAAGAACATTGTAAACATCTTGCCCTTGTTTTGCTTTGTGTGATCTGATTATAAAATAAAGATCCTGATTACAGGCAGGGCCACTGTTTCCTCATCCAGGCAGTCATCCACCTGGCCCCAACTGTATCCTCTTGTCTGTTTCCTTTAATCCTTCACCACCCCACCTCGGGTTCACCCCCCCGGCCGTGCTGGACACAGTTCACTTTGGGGCATTTGTTTTCTCCCCATTTCATGCTCCGTCATTCCCACAGATGTTGTCTTCATCAGTATGGTTGATGTTACGTTTCCACCGCATGGACATTTCAGTTATGCAAATGGTAAAGGAGAGGAAGACCAAGATAAGAAATCTTCTTTTAAGCAAATGACCGCCCATTTTTATTCATATTTAATTGGTAAAAACTTATGCACATGGCTGTATATGGCTATAAGTGTGAAGAAGAGAAAAGCAGTTCACAGCTGTGCAGCCGTGGGCCCAGAAGAAGAGGGGAATGTATTTTGAGGTAAAACTAGCAGACTGCTAAAGTCTTTCTTTCCTGCGGCCACCAAATATCTGAGCACACTCTTCCCAGCAAATTGAACTCATTGTCTCCCCAAAGGAGGAAACCCAAGGTTCTGTCCTATTGCCACATTAACTTCAAATCCAGAAGCTGTGACTAATGGACATGCCTATCCATATGTTAATTGGTGGATACTGCAATCTGGCTCTTTACGAATGAATAGAAAAGTGATCTGCCTTCCATATCCACTATCACCTTACACAGATACATTTGGGTTTGCCCCAACATTTATGACTCAGAAGTAAAAATAAAATAGGAGGCTTACATAACATGTACTTAAGTATTTAAAAATATAAACCATAAATCAAGCAAGCGGGTTGTTAAATACAATACTTTCTGCCTACTTTGACAAATTCATTATTCTCAGATCCCTTGTTTATCCATCTCAGAATGCGTCAACAACAGGGAGAAATATGCCATGCTCCTAATTCTTAGCCATGGCTCTTTCTTCTCTTCAGATCTGTTTCTTATAGTCAATTGTATGACACTTCAGCCTACAAGTCCAAACTAAATTCACACCTCACATGACCAGCTGCCTCTTAGCTAGTTCTTAGACTCAAACTAAGGCCACCAGTGGAATTGGTCAGATTCAGGAAGGTATAAAAATGTCTGTGACAAACCAAGAAGCCAATGTGTGGCTGTTTGG
The DNA here is from genome assembly GCA_004026665.1 of Murina feae. Taxonomy (NCBI): domain Eukaryota; kingdom Metazoa; phylum Chordata; class Mammalia; order Chiroptera; family Vespertilionidae; genus Murina; species Murina feae. Next base: position 129,939 of record PVJC01000114.1, on the reverse strand, counting down.
ACAGGGAATTCTGGAGTCCTGGGTATCACCAGGAGCATGGCTTACAAGTAGAGCATGGGCTCCAGCTGGGCATATTGCCCCCCGACCTGCAGAATCTCACCTTGACCCCTGCAGCAAAGCCGAGGAGGGAAGGAGTTGGGCCTGCCAAAGTGTGGAGCCCAAGAGAGCAGCCCTCTTGCCTGGGTGTAAAGTTGTTAATGGGAATGATATGTGATGGCAGAGACAGAACAAAATAATTACAATTAAAAACATTCATTCAGAAAATAGAAACAAGTCAGTCAATCCATTATAATGATTAACTCCTGGGCAGAAATGATGAAGCCTGGCTTTGTTGAAAGTTGAAAAAATTCGTTAGATTCATTCTGATCTTTGAGGAAAAGCATCTTGTCTTCAGTCTTCCTGGGCACTTGGCACTGCCTCCTTCCAGGATGTACTTTGATGATGTCCATAATCTGCTGTGGCTACCTCTGAAGAAAGAGTACACATTCTCCTTCAAAATTCTATAGTTCCACAAATTACTTCTTACGGTTGCGATCTTAAGAGCCTGAGAATTGTCTGTGGGAAAATCAGATTTCTGTAGGCCAGTCTTGTGATTTATTTGTTATTACTCTTTTAGAAATGGATTAGGCTCCCGGTCTATCTGCTTCCATTCAGTACCAGTGTGTGAAGAACAAATCACAGTATCTTTTATGAATATCGTTCTTAAATCTGACCAGATTTTCTTCTGTGTGCCCATTCTCCCTAACTCATTTTAATGGAGGTAACTTAAAAATATTTGATAAATATTCTGAATGACATTTTGATCTTCCTGTTATTGAGGAATGCAAAATAAGTTGGAATTTCCTACCCTTCAAAGACACATATTTCTGGACTTTCCCTTTCACCTTGTTTTGAAAGTAAGTGAAAACTTGCCTGAGGTTTTCTCTTTATTGTAATAAATTGCATAAACCAGCAAGAATCAGGAAATATACATTCACATTACAGCTCTTTACAACAATTTCCCCAGAGTTACGGGTTCAACAGCCATATGCTCTGTTTTAGAGATTCTCAAAGACAAGTTTACCTACTATGATGGCATAACAAAGGTCATCAGCTTTCCAATGTTTATGGGTCCATATTTCCAGACCACTAATCTGATGTCACCTAGTTTAGGTTCCTGTTAAAGCAATCCACTTGAGATATTAATGTCTGTTTTATTTTGACTAAAGCTTAAGCTGCAATAGCAAAAGCCCCCAAATATAATTGCAAAAATCAAAGAACTACAATCTCTAGGGTTGCCAATAGCTAGGTGCCGCTATATGCCCAGGAAGACCCTGGCAGTGTACTTGGGATAAGAAATTGGTATAGCCACTGAAACTTCAAAAATTGAAATGCCACTTCTAGGAATATAACATCAATCAGAAACCTGAAACATCAATCAGAAATAATATATGCACCCCTATGTACATAGCTGCCCAATTTATAATAGTTAAAATTTGGAAACAGCCCATCAGCTGATGAGTGGATATAGAAACTGGTACATTTACACAATGGAATACTACATGATGGTAAAAAAAAATAAAAAAAAGGAACTCTTACCATTTGCAACAGCATGGATGGACCTAGAGAGTATTATGCTAAGCGAAATAACCCAGTAAGAGAAAGACAAGTATCACACAATCTCACTTGTATGTGGAATCTAATGAACAAAAATAAACTGATGAACAAAATAGATCCAGAGACATAGAACCATGAAGAGATGAATTTCAGAGGTAAAATGGGAGTGGGGGGCAGGAGAGGAGATATTAACTGGGGAATTTATATGCATGGTAGTGGCCTGGTGCATAAAATTCATGTATGGGGGAGGAGATGTTCCTTAGCCCGGCCAGCACCCTCTCCAATCTGGGACCCCTCAAAGGATGTCCTACTGCCAGTTTACAGGGATTGAGCCTAAACAAGCAGTCGGACATCCCTCTTGCAATTTGGGACTGCTGTCTTCTAACCGCTCACCTGCCTGCCTGCCTACCTGATTGCCACTAACCACTCTGCCTGTCAGCCTGCTTGCCCACAAATGCCCCACCCGGCAGTCTGATCACCCCCAACTGCCCCCACCCACACCGCTGTCCTGATCACCTCCAACTGACCCCCAATGATGGCCTGTTTGTCCCCAACTGATCCCCCTGCTGGTCTGCTTACCCCACAATGGCCCCACCACCAACCAGCCTAATCACCCAGAACTGCCCTCTCCTCTTGGCCTTTAATTGCCTCTACCTCAGATCTGTCATCATGACTTTGTCCAGAAGAACATCCAGAAAATCTCCTGGAAGGTCTCTCAGTCTAATTAGCATATTACCCTTTATTAGTATAGACTAGAGGCCCGGTGCACGTGGTGGTGTCCCTCAGATCAACCTGCACCCTTTCCAATCAGGGACCCCTTGAGGGCAGTTGGATGTCCCTTTCATAATCCAGGACTGCTGGCTCCCAACCTCTCCCCTGCCAATTGCCCCTAATCTAAGGTGACCAGATTTAAAGCATTACACCATTGACGGGGGTTGGCGAGGGAGAGTCTTTTCTTTTCTTTCTTTTCTTTTCTTTTTTTATTATTACTTAAAATATTACAAAGAGTAATTAGGACTTTTTAAAATGCCGTGGGACATGGGAAAAATTGTTAAAAATCAGGACTGTCCCACCAAAAGCGGAACGTCTGGTCACCTTACCCTAACCACACCCCTGCCAGCCTGATAAATGTCTAACTGCTCCTGTGCTGGCCTGATTGCTGCTAACTGCCCTCCCCATGCCAGGATTCCCCCCCAACTGTCCTCCCCTGCAGGCCTGAGTCCCCCACAACTACCCTTTCCCAGCAGGCCTGGGTCCATCCCAACTGCCCTCCCCTGTAAGCCTGGATCCCCACCAACAGCCCTCCTCTGCCAGTCTGATCACCCCAGCCAGCCTGGTTCCCCCAACTATCCTCCTCTTCAGGCCTGGATATCCCCAACTGCCCTCCCCTGTAGGCGTGGTCCCTGCACGCCTCCTTCCCCAGAGGCAGCAGTGACAGCCAGTGTGGGGCTCACAGCTGCTGGGATGTGGGGCTGCCCCGCCACACAGGCCTGGTCCCCTCTCGCCTCGGACCTGGCTGCCACTGCCTGCGAAACACCCGTCCAGCCAGAGCTGCTGCCCACAGCTTCCCAAGCCTCACCTGCCACTGCTCTCTCTGTGGCTGCCAGCCTCCATCTTGGCTGAATTAATTTGCATACAGTCGCTCTGATAGGCTGGTGGGTGTGGTGTTGGATGGTGGGCGTGGCTTATGCATCCCAAAGAAATGGTCAATTTCAATATTACACTTTTATTAGAGCAGATAGAGGCCTGGTGAATGGGTGGGGACTGTCTGGTTTGCCCTGAAGGGTGTCCTGGATCAGGGTGGGGGTTCCCTTGGGGCATGAGGTAGCCTGAGCAAGGGGCCTGTGGTAGTTTGCAGGGTGGCCATGACCCCATGGGGTGAGGGTCCCCACTGGGGGGGCGTGGCCAGCCTGGATGAGGGGCTGAAGACAGTTTTCAGGCTGGCCACACCCCCTTCAGGGTGGAGGTTCTTGCTGAGTTGCCTGGCTAGCCTGGGTGAGGGGCTGAGGGCTGTTTGCAGGTGAGCCACACCCCCTTCAGTGTGGGAGTTCCTACTGGGGCTCCTAGCCAGCCTGGGTGAGGGGTTGATGGCTGCTTGCAGGCTGCCCAAGCTCCCCAGTGGGTACCCTTACCTCATGAGGGTGTGGCCAGCCTGGGTGAGGGACTGAGGGCCATTTTCAGGCTGGCCACACCCCCTTCAGGGTTGAACTCACTGTTGGGGTTCCTGGCAATCCTGGGTGAGGGGCTGATGGCTGTTTGCTGGCTGGCCACAGCCCTGGGCAAACCAGGCTCCCAGACCCTTCCTGAGTGGAGGCCTCGCAGGCTGGAAGCAGGCATCTGGGATTTATTTATCTTCTATAATTGAAACTTTGTAGCCTTGAGCAGAGCTCAGGGCTGGCCAGGGCTGGGGGGAAGCTTGGCTTCCTCCATCGCAGGGGCAATCCAAGCTTGCTGTTCACTCGAGCTCCGTGGCCACTGCCATCTTGGTTGGGTTTATTTGCATACTTGCTCCTGATTGGCTGGTGGGTGTGGCTTGTTGGCATGGCTTGTGAGTGTAGCTGAGGTACAGTCAATTTGTATGTTTCTCTTTTATTAGGTAAGATATGCATAGCCCATGGACACAGCCAATAGAGTGGCAAAGGCTTGGGAGGGGCGGGTGCTGGGAGGAGGAGGTCAGTGATAAGTGGAGGGGAGAAACAAAGTAGACTCTGTAATACTTTCAACAATAAAGATAAAATAAACACATTAATTAATAAATTAATTTAAAAAATTGAAATGCCACTGTCGCTCCAAAGAGTACTCTATAAATGTCAATAATGGTCATCTAATGATTAAGTCAATAATATCCTTTTGCCAAAATACCTTCCCCTAAGCTCTGTTTGCATTCTTTCATTTCTCCTTCTTACAACACCTCAGCATTTGACAATAACTCTCAAACCTTGAAAACCTGTTCTCTTTTAATTCTTCAGATATTTAATTCTTTAATCCTTTCTCTCTTTTTCACATCCCCCCCCTCATTTTTACAAGCTCTAGATTTCCTTTGCCTTCTACTTTTTGTATTCTATGTTTTATGGTGAGTCTTTAGTTTTTATTTCTATGTCCTCGATTTGTCTTCCTAATTCCACTACCCATTTCTGTCTGTGTGATCTTTCTGCAATACATCCTACTTTTCTAGTTTAACGTCTCACTTTTTCTCCAGTCAATTGAAGAACACTGACCATTCTTGCTAATTCAGTCTCTGTATCATTTTTCACAGTATCTTTATTTTGCATAAAATCTTCTTTTTTTTACTATCTCTTTTTGTCAACATTTGACACGTTCTTCAATGTTTATGTCAAACACTAAAAATAACATGTCCATAGGAACTCAGTCTTATATGAAGATTCTACCCAAACAACTCTGTATCTTCTTACGGAATTCTTATTTTAATAAGGCCATCCTCCCATAAAATGTATTGTAGGATATTAGGATTTGTCAGACATCACTCCAGGTGCCCTCTGGTTTGAGTTGCGTGCTCATGCTCCTTTTTCCAGCTTCTATCTCTGGTTGGTGTGCCCATTCAGAGCAAATACTTTCAGAGCTCTCTCAATTTGACATTGACATCTCTGAAAAGACACCAGTGGGAACTTCAAGATGATCAGGCAAATTTCCTTTATGTCTCTACAATTTCAGTCTCCACAATAGCAATGTACAAGTTTGTTACATGTACAATTTTTGAAGTGGTTAGCATAAATCAGAAAAATTAAATAATAGAAAAACATTTCAGAACTGTTCTAAATCGCCTTCATACACCATGAAAATGACATATGAGTAGACTAACACACACAAATTTCCTATGTGGTCAAGTCCCAATTTTAAGACTTGCTTTTATTTCTTCACGTTCTCCATGTTATGTCCAACTTATTCATTTTCTCTTGGGTGAAGTTTCATCATTTGCTTGATTTGTCTATATGCTAGCTCTTTTGTTCAATCTAAAGACTACATTTTTCTTACAGATTTTTTTTTTCATTTTACAGAATTTGTAGTATATCTGATCTTTTATATGCTGTCCTTTCCCCTCACCGTTTCTAGTCAATTTTTCACTTTGAACACTTTAAATATGCTTATTTTAAAATCTCTTTGATTGTTCCCTATTATCTCTGGTTCTTTATCAGTTTTCTAATATGTACCATGAAAGTTGCTTTCTGCTATCCCTGAGAGCCCTGGATGAAAAGACTCCCGAAAATATGTTTTATTAATGCTTTGTGGTCCCTATGGGTTGTCTAAACTTAGATCACTTTTTAAAGTTAATTTTTACCTGAAGTTTTTACAACTCATTTGTGTTTTATAAACATCCTGCTTCCTCATTTTATACCTGAGACATTAGAGTAAAAATCCGTTTTGAAGATGAGCTAGCATTTCCTCCATGCTGCTCCAATGCAAGGTGCCCAGTTACAGTTCCCCATAGCCGAAAGCGAGGCGCCACGGCATGGCCATCTTTCTGCCTGGGACTTTGCTTGCTGGTCACCTTTTGATACCCACTGCAGGGTTTACCCTTAACTCCCACTCACAGTTTTATACATAAACTAGTGGCCTGATTCATAAAACTCGTGCAAGAATAGGCCTTCCTTCCCCTGGCTGATGGCACCGGCTTCCCTCTGGCCACCAACAGGCACCTGGGACCCGGGCTTCTCTCACAGCCCCAGCTTTGTCTGGAAGGTGGCCTGGAAGGATGTCCGGTCTAATTAGCATATTACGTTTTTATTATTATTATAGATATACTTCTAACTTGGAATTATGCCACAGATATATAATCTACATATCTTTTTATATGAGTGGAGAAAAGAGAGCAGTTTTAAACATAATTTCAGAGTACCATATGGACTTCAAGCCCCAAGCTCTTTAAATATTTTATTTGATTTAATACAGCAATTGTTGATCAAGTATTATTCAATTCTCTTTAATAGATGAAAAAAACAAGACTTAGATTTTTGAAACGTGTCCAAATTCACACAGAGCATGATTTTAAACCTAGCTCTTATTAACAAAAAAGCTCAAGTTTATAATGACAGAAATAGTAAATAGTAAGTTTTTTATGATTGCTTTCACTTCAGAGCTATTTATGAATGCCATATGATGTTGATGATGATGATAAGAATGAAAACAATAATAATAACAATAATTTATTCTACAAATATTTGAACACCTGCCACATGCAAACATTGATTAAGGTCTGGGGACACAGTGTTTTTAAGAGAAAAAAAATGAACACTAAAAATTAAACGTACCAGTGGTGCTTAAGTAAACACTGTAATGAGTTGTAAATCAATGCTATTAAGGAGAAAATCAGTGGAGACTAAGAAATTCATAGAAAATTATTTAGGATAGGAAAGTCAAGAAAGCCTTTGAAGAACAAAATAAACAAACAAAACAGAAACGGACTCATAGATACAGAGGTCAGAGTGATGGTTGTCAGATGGCAGAGGGTTGAGGAACTGGGTGACAAAGGTGAAGGAATAAAGACATAAAAATTGGCAGTTACAAAATAGGCCTGGGGTTATAAAGTACAGCATAGGGAATAGACTTAATAATGTTAATATCTATGTATGGTAGCCACTGCATGGGTGCCAGACTTCATGGAGGGATCACTCTGTAAATGATATAAATGTCTACCCACTATGCTATTCTCAACTGGAACTAATATAAAACAATATTAATTGTCAACTCTAATTGAGAAATTAAAAACATCTTTGAAGAGGAGAAGTAGATAAGATGATTTAGCTTTCTGAAGAGGTTGAGGGAAGAGGTAGGTCTTGCTGTCACTGGGAACTACGTACCTCAAGCTAGAAGAGGATGACGGGAGACTGGAGAGTCTGCGTCAGAGTGAAGTAGAAAGGAAGTGGACCGGAAAGCACCCAGAGTAGAAGGTAGCAGACAGAATATGTAAGCTGAGGCAAGGAATTTGGGTTTTGAATAATGCAATACAAAAGCCATTAAAATGTTTAAGCAAGGAAGCTAAATATGACTTAAATTATGTTCTGAGAAGACCATGGTTCCTGTTCTATGGAGAATGAATAGGGGAGGAGAAACAATAGGAGTGGCAAGACCAAAGAAGAGATGCTGGTACCATTACTTAAGTGAGCAATGGAGCCTGGACTAAGTTGATATCAACAGAGATAGAAATAAAAGAGCAGATCTGAGTTATATTTTGAAGATATAATTGATAAGACAAGTACTGATATTTTTACAAAGCCAAATTAAATTAAAAAGCATTTCTTTCTCACCCCTCTCTATACATAATCTCCATCATATCTTTCCTTCTTGCCCCTGGGTAGTGTACTTGGATGCAAAATCGTTCTTGGTTACTTTCAAGTATTAGAAAACTTATTTTCAATAACAAAATAAAACTGCAACTAAGATTAGTCCCAAAGTTATGACCTGTTATCCAATTTAAGGATGTTCCCTTCGAGTGTCCCTGTCCTAAGAATTCGGCTGAGCAGGGGGCAAATAATGCACTCTCTCTTATTGTCTGTCCACTGCTTCTTCCCACTTGACTGTACTGCCTCTGGTTCCCCTGGGAGGGAAACTGGGGGAGAGCTGAGACAGAGGGCAGTGAAAGTGTAGCCTGACTAGTGTTTTTGTCACCTATCATTGATGTCCTCAGGGTGGGAAAAACACTCAAATGTTATTTTGATTCTTTTACAAGGTACATTGTGGCTTTTTGGAGGCAAAGTTTCTCTGAGTTGGAGACCTCCACACTACCATATCCTTGCAAATGTGTTTCTCTTTTAAGTTAACCACTGGAGACATAGCTTTTGATTCTTCTCTAGAGCACAGAACCCCTGGACAGCATCTTCCCTGCAACACAGTCCCTATGCTCTGCCACCACAGGTGAGTTCAACCAAGCCAGTTTAGAGCCTTGAGGTGTTCAAGACAAAAGAAGATGCGAGTCAAGTCTGTCTGTGGCTTGATCTAATTCTCCAGAGGGACGGGCCACGTGCACACAAGACCCCTCGCAGCATACTTCTCTTTGACAGAAGTCTAGACAATCCAAGATTTGCCAATTAACAAAGCATTAGCCCTAGCTGGTTTGGCTCAGTGGATAGAATGTTGGCCTATGGACCAAAGGGACCCAGGTTCAATTCCGATCAAGGACATGTACCTTGGTTGTAGGCTCCTCCTTGGCCCCAGGGCCCTGGTCAAGGTTCTTGCAGGAGGCAATCAATGTGTTTCTCTCACATCTTTGTTTCTCTCTGTCTTTCTCTCTCTCTTCCACTCTCCCTAAAAAATCGAGAGAGAGAGAGAGAGAGAGAGAGAGAGAGAGAGGCATCAGTCTGGCGTTGAGATGTTAATCTTGTTTTCTAACATACAACCCCTTCCTATTTCATCCACTGTTTTGAAACTCCCTGTGCTACCTGTGCAAGTCCTAAAATTAGGAAACATTCCCCACCATCACAGAAAACACAGGAAGGTAAAATGCTGATGGTTCGAACAAGTTTTTTTTTAAGTCTCAATCCACTGAAGTATTAGTCTTCTCTACATATAGTTAGAAGTGAGTGATGAGCTAAGGATGGCAGGTCTAATTTTGAGACACTTTTTGCAAATATTGAACATATATATGTAATTTTTAACATCTTGTTATTTAAACAATGTTCATACCTTCCACCTATCTTCTCAGTTTGGAGACTCAATAAAATTATCAGAAATAGTAAAGAAATGTTATTTAATATTATAATTTAATCCTCTAACTTTATAATTTCGGTTAATATTTCATATTTTTCAACAGGGAGTGTGAGTTACTTATGCATATTTACATACCTACTATGTAGTAAGCAAGCACAGAACGAGATTCCTCAGTTATTCTGACAAGAAGATGATAACTCAGAATCCTATGAACTTGAGTTGAAATATTACTGTGATTTCTCTGGAATATGAAGACCTGTGTTTAAAAATATGCTTTATTTGCTTACAGATCATGGGGTCTCAAGGTAAATGCTTGTTTTACTATGCATATTGTTTATATAAAAGTAAAAATTGAACTTATGTGGGATTTTTTACTTATATACTGAGTCTACTTTTCTGCAAAGATAAATTATACTTGACTTCCGAGATATCCTATTCCATAATCTTACATGTGCTTTCCTCTAAGTAGAATCCAAAAGAAGCAATATTTTCTTAGGCCTTGACAAGTGTATTTAATAATAACCCAAACTATAATTTAATTTTATCTGATCCTCAGAAAGGAGAAACTATAATTTAATACTTATCTGATTAAGCATTTGGAGTGCTCAAAAAAAATCAAGCATTAAAGAAATAATCTTTTATAGAGGCTATCTGTAGTCCAGGTTTATCTAGTATTGGTTTTTGTTTTCTTTTTGGAAGAGGGGCTGGAATTTAATTCTCAAAGGCTGTATGATGGACAATCTAAGGGGGAAAAAAGGAAAAAAGTAAATCTAGCCATTATACAATCTTTGTCTGTTCACAAGAACGCAATGTTCTGATCTGAAATCCTCACCACCCACTCTCGCATGTCACTAGAAATAAAACGTCTGCTGTAGTGCTAGAGAAATACTTGTTCTGCTAACCAACAATCATGTTTTTCAGAAGCCATAGACAAAGAAAAATATAATTTGTACCCTATTTGACCACGTGTATCTTATTTTCTTTCAATCACTATCTTATTTAAAAAAAGGTAAATTTGTACACACTTCAAAGTATTTGTGTCTTGCAGTCCCACATGATGCACTAAAAGCATCTAGTTTCCTTTTTTATTGTTGAGAATATTTCCTTCTCTCAGCATGTAGATATCTTCATACAAAACCAGAAGAAGCTGCATTATAGAAACCAGCCAAGACTCACTGTTAGGTCCGTGTGAAATTTCCAGCCCTGCCACTTAACAATCAGCACGTTAATGACAGAAGATCTTTTAGAGCTGTAATATCTTCATTGGCAATATGGAGACAGCAATTTCTCTCTTGGGTTTACTGTCAGTATAAAAATGATAACATTTTTTAAATTTCTTTGCAAACTATAAAGAATTTGGTATTATTAAAACATTTAAAGAATGTAAATTGCATATTTTTAATTTTTTTAACTATTTCTGGATACTGAGGTATCATTGTGTGCCCTAAATCAGCAGTGTACTTAATGGTACTTTACTGGCCTATTTCCAGGGAATAACTTTCACGTGGGTATTATTCAGTTGCGTATAATGAAATGTGATATATAATAGAGCATTACACATTTAACTTATCATTTGGGAAATTGGAATTGTCAGTCCCTAAGAAAATAATTAAAACCCATGCTTCCACACAACTATATCGAAATTCATTTCATGGGTAAAAGATATATGTGGGAGGGAAAATGTTAAAATTGCTTTCTCTTTCCTTTATGTCCAAGAATAAAATCTATTTCCTGGAAGAATACAGTGTAATGTGTAAGGAACAACAAAACTGTTGATGCTGTGCTTGAAAATGTTATTTCAGTTGCAATTAGAAAATAAGAGAACATTCTGAAAAATGTTCCAAAAAGTAAGTTCCAAAAATAACAACAAAAAAGCTCTACTTGAAAGTGTGATATTTAGAGAATTACTCATCCAAAGGACTCTTAGCCATTTAAGGTTACATTATTTTATAGAGTTCCCCCAAAATTGAGTTCTCCCAGTGACTAACTATCCTTACATTCTTTCATTGCTCCCAAAATGTGCTATCTTTCTCTCAGGATGGACTGTGAATAACCCAAGGGTGATGGGGTCCTGTTGCATTATAGGATGTTTGCTTTCTCTCCAATTCTACTTCAAGTACCTTAGGCATGGCTACAAAGAAGTGTGCTGGGTTGTCTCTTGGTCACCAGCACTTTACTGTAATTTGTAGTATTAAAGAAATTAACATGTAACAAATTTATTTTGAAGTACATAAGTAATTGATTTGACAAGTTACTTTAGTAAAGAAGCAATTAGTTTCCAATTCTTTATTTTAAATAAAACCTATAGCTAAATTTAGTCAAACTACTGTTTTCTTACTTACTAGTTTGTTTTAATGTACATTTTGTATTTCAAACCAAGTAACTTACACTCAAAAGATTTATTGGGTTATCTTGGAAAACCAAATCTAATCTAATAAAAGAGTAATATGCAAATTGACCCTTACTCCTTTATATCCACAAGCCACTCCCAAAGCCCACGCCCACCAACTAATCAGGAGCAAATATGCAAATTAACACAACTAAGATGGCGGCAGACAATCTGCCTTAGCCCTGCAACTGAAGTAGTTAGGCCTGTTAGCCAGGCAGGTGGTGGGGGGTGGGGGGATGGAGGGGCAGAGCCATCAATCACAGGAACCTGGGAAGGGTCAGAGACAGCCATTGTAGCAGTTGGGGGGTCTTCTGCCCAGGCCTGCAGCCTCGGACAGAGACCCCTCTTGCCTGGGAAGGGGTGGAGCTGGCCATCCCAGGGGTCGGGGCGGGGGGGGGGGGTTCTGCCCAGGCCTGCATCCTAGGCCAGAGGCTACAGGCCTGGGTAGGGGTAGAGCTGGGATTGGAGGGGCAGGGGTGGAGCTGGTGATCAGAGTGAACTACAGAGGAAACACCTTTTCTTACCGCTCATTAGCTAACCTCCCTGTATGCCACTGGTAATATTCTTAGTAACTTGGGTAATAAGAATCCCTAAAGGCAATCTAGGGTTTTTCCACCATACTCCTGGAGAAAAAAAATGAAGGTCCACTGCTGGAGGGCTAAGAAATGTCATATCCTGCCCTAGCCAGTTTGGCTTAGTTCATAACGCCTCAGCTTGCTGACTGCAGGGTCTGGGTTCAATTCTGACCAAGGGCATGTACCTAGGTGGCAGGCTCCTTCCTGGCCGGGGCCCAGGACAGGGCTCATGCAAGAGGCAACCAATTAAAGTGTTCTTCTCACTTTGATGTTTCTCTCTGTTTTCCCTTCTCTTCCACATTCTCTAAAAATCAATGAAAACATATCCTCAGGTGAGAAAAAAAGAAAGAAAGAAATGTCATATCCTATGAAAGACACATCTTGAAAATGCCTAAAGAAAGTTGTCATTTCTTCATGGTGAAGGGACTGGAGTCCGTGTTGATGAAAACACCTTGGTGGCTATGATGACTGGCAGTGGCTGCAGCAGTGGAGTCATGGGGTTGGTGGCTTCCCCTGATTAGCCTAGTTGCCTCCACAAAGGGAGGCCAGACTGCGGCTTAGGCCCGCTCCCCATGGGGAGAAGGGAGTGGGCCTAAACTGTCAATAGGACACCCGCTGAGGGCTCCCAATATGTGAGAGGGGGCAGGCTGGGCTGAGGAACCTCCCCCGCCACCCCAGTGTACGAATTTTGTGCGCTGGGCCCGTGGTTATATTATAAAGTTTATACTATTTATTCAAGAAATTAAGGATTTCCTGTAGCTGAAACCTTGACATCCACATATCTAGATTTATGATTTCATAATGATTATAAGCAGACATTGAACAGTAGAGATCAAACAGATATTTAATTTATAATGGAAGAGACCCTATTTCATAAGCATTTAACCTCTCCTATTTAATTACTGGATCTTTGTAAAGGCTCTCAATTTGGAAAGAGAGAAAAATAATTATTTGGCATTACTTATAGCAGTAATTATTTTCGCACTTGTCTTCTGTATTAAAAAACACACACAAATGCAAACTTCTCTCTAAAGTACAGTTATCAAGCTACTAACCCACTTTACCATCTACATTTTTAAAAAATAGATTTTTATTGATTTTATAGTGGAAAGAAGAAGGAGAAATTAGAAACATCAATGGTGAGAGAGAATCATTGATTGGCTGCCCACTGCACATCCCACAATGGGGCTGGAGCCTAAGATTGGCAGGTGCTCTGACAGGGAATTGAACAGTGACCTCCTAGTTCATAGGTCGATGCTCAACCACTAAGTGATGCTGGTTAGGCACCATTGACATTTTTAGCAGCTTCCATTTCCACACCCACACCATAAACAGAAATTGTGATTTTTTGAAATTTTCCACATTTTCTACTTCAATAGAAATTACCTATTAAAGCTTAAAAATTTTCAATTAAAAAATCAAGTTCTCTGTCCTCATTCTTTCATTTTCTCTGTACCTTTTTTGTAGCATTTCTATCTAATTAGACTTGTTCTATGACATAATGTAGAAATTTATTTCATCTACTCTCATTTTTTTTTAAGTTATCCTCTCAAGAAATGATCAGATTTAGCTAAACATAAGTGGTTAAAAATAAAATTTGGGGATGTAGATCACTTTGGGGCCAAATAACCCACTAGAAGAAAAATAAGGAGATTGAAGTTAGCCAAAAGAAAGCTTGCAGTCAGGTTGTTAGTTAGTGAGCAAAAAAGTAAATAATAACTAAGAGAAAGATCTAGAAGGACAGATAGAGTGCTGATAGCAGCAAATTTTGCTTAATTTCTATCAGACTTCACTTATCCCCATTTAAACAGTTGAATTATTTTTTATGCAACTTTTATAAAGTCTCCCATGTTCTGTTTCCCTTTTTACCAAAAGTGTGATCATGAAACAGATTTGAAAACAAAAAATCACACACTGATTTCATGGTTTGGAGAGCTCTATGATAATGGTACATTCAGTAATGGAGGTGGGAGGGGAGGGTGCCAAAAAGGTTTCCAGAAAGTTCTGTATTTAAATAATGTGGACATCTTGTGCCAAATTTAAAAATGATGTTACTTTATTAAGTCAACTTCCGTGGCATTCTATAATCAAACTTGTTCTTAATACTTTCATCCCGGGTTATTTCTTTACTTTGAAAAGAGCAAGACAGATAACTTGCATACACTGAAATTATGCAAGCATGTCCTCCTAGTTTTGAGGATTTCCCAGCTATGTTCCTTGATGACTTCTCTATTAAAATTTTTGTAGGCTAATTATAGTACTATACATGCTTCAAGTTATTTACATAATTAAATATCAGTTATCTCTGTTAGTGGCCAAGAAAAAGTGAGAAATAATAATAAGCCTACATTAAAGAAAAAATACAATCATTAGAAAAGAAGTAGTCTCTACATTGAAAAGAAAAAGATGCCTACAGTATAACTGAAAAATGTTCAGTTGGAAACACTCAAAGATATGTCAAAGAGGGGTTTGGGAGAGAAGTATCAACTTAGATGAAAGAATATAATCCCGTGTGTGAAAATATGAAAGGGTGTGCCATTCAAGGGAAGCACACAGTTGAATTCATTTGCTCTTAACAAAAAACCACAAGAAATTTTTTTTTTTTTCTGCCTAGACATTTTTCTTTTTGGACATGCTCAGGTTCCTATTCTTTCTTCTGACACTAAAGTTCTATGCTGATGGTAACCCTGGCAATGTCATTAGATTGTTAGGTCACTGAGAATCCTAGCATTTGGTTTTATCTAAAGTATTTTGCTGAAAACCTTGGAAATAAATTTTATGGCTCAAAAATCTGCAGATACTTAATAATCAATATTAGTATCATCATCTTCCAGTAAAATCTGGTACATTCTCAATATATTCTGAATATTAGCTATAAAAACACATTTTATTGGATTAAAAACACTTTTTATTTATTAAATTCTATCAATGAAATCAGAATAATAGATGCAAATAATAGATCTATTTTTAACTTTACTACTCCCTTGATACTCATGCTGAGGCATTATCTCTGGGCTTTCATCTCATTAAGACCTTTCACAGTTTAGACTTTCAGCTTATCTTATCTAATAAATGAGTAATATGCAAATTGACCATCACTCTAACACACAATATGGCCACCCACATGTGGTCAAAGATGGCCACCCCCATGTGGACACAAGATGGCTAGCAGAGGAGGGCAGTTGTGGGCAACCAGGCCTGAGGGAAGGACAGTTAGGAGTGACCAGGTAGGCAGGGGAGGACAATTAGGGGCAACAGGGCTGGCAGGGGAGGGCAGTTGGGGGTGACCAGGCCTGCAAGGGAGGACAGTTAGGGGGCCTGGACTGGCAGGGGGAGCAGTTGGGGGCAAACAGGCCAGCAGGCAGAGTGACTAGGGGCAATCAGGCAGGCAGACAGGTGAGCAGTTAGGAGCCAGCAGTCCCAGATTGCAAGAGAGATGTCTGACTGCCCGTTTAGGCCCGATTTACCTGGGATCTGGCCTAAACAGACATCCCTCAAGAGATCCCAGATTGGAGAGGGTGCAGGCTGGGCTTATGGACAGCCCCCCCCCCAACCCCGTGCATGAATTTTGTGCACTGGGCCTCTAGTCTATATATATTTAATTTCACTGTATCTTTTTTATACAATAATTTACACCTTTAATAAGGCTATCTTCTAATTCTCTTTCCAACCTCTTAACATATACCATAGCATCTTTTCCTTTATATTTTTTCAGCCCATATTTTTAGCCACTTTCCTAATCTCCTGTATTAAATAATGTTGACATAACACAAATTTGCTTTTCAAATCATTTCATTTAATAATGATAGCAGGTTATCATTACTTTGTTTTTATTTAGCTGATAAGGAAAGTAGAAACAAGGAATAAGAAATGCTCTTTCTTCAGAAAATATTAAATTACTCAAATTAAATTCTAGTAGTTTGTTGATGAATGTCTGTGACAAGTATATTTGTGTCTCTTACTTTATTTTTTTCAAAAGTAATCATATAATATTTCCAACTAGAAACTAATCAAGTAATGGAAATCAGAATCAGGATTTCCTGTATATAATGATTTTGAAGGCACTTTTAAAAATATATATGGTTTTATTGATTTGAGAGAGAGAGGGATAGGGAAATAGAAACATCAATGAGAGAGACACATCAATCAGCCGCCACTTGAATGCCCCCTACTGGGGATTGAGCCTGCAACCTGAGCATGTGCTCTGACCAGTAATCAAACTGGTGATGTCTTGGTTCATGGGTTGATGCTCAACCATTGTGCCACACCAGCTGAGCGATTATATTCGTAACTAGGGGCCCGGTGCACGAAATTCGTGCATGGGGGAAAGGGGAGGGTCCCTCAGCCCAGCCTGCCCCCTCTCACAGTCTGGAACCCCTCAGTGGATGACCTATAATGACCCCAGTCTGCCAGGCACCTTGTGTGTGTGTGTGTGTGTGTGTGTGTATGTTGCCACTGGGGACCTGCCCCCAGCCTCATTTGAGGCTTGGAGCAGTCCTCCTGTGTGTGTCTACCTACTGGGGGCCTGCCCCCAGGCTTGGAGCAGGCACGCCCTCTATGTTGATCTCTCAGACTCTTGCCCTCCCCTACATGTTGTTCTCTTTTTTTGAGCTGTGGCCAGGGCTGGGTGCTGCCTGACTCCCAAGCTTGCCTACTGCCCATCTTCCTCTAGCCACCAGAAAGCAGGGAAAACCCCACCTCGTGGTCAGGCCAGCCTTTTCCTGCTCCCTGACCCCCGGAAGGAACCTGGGGAGCTGCCAAGCAGGACCCCAGCCCCCAAGAGCTTGCTTTCCCGCTCCCCAGTGCCCCCCAAAGGGCCTGGGGAGCTGCCAAGCAGGCTGCCAACTCTTTCCCACTCACCAGTCCCCTGCTGCCTTCCTTTCCCACTCCCCGGTGCCGCCAAAGGGTCTGGGGAGCTGCCAAGCAGGACCCCGGGCACTTCAGCCTTGCTTTTCTCTCCCCGGTGCCCCGCAAAGGGCCTGGGCAGCCACCAAGTATGCCAAGATGCCCCTGCTACCTCTTTTCCACTCACCAGTACCCTGCTACCTTGCTTTCCCACTCCCTGGTGCCCTGCAAAGGGCCTGGGAAGCAGCCAAGCAGGCCCCTGACCCCCACTGCCTCTTTCCCACTCCCCAATACCCCTGCAAGGGACCTGGGCAGCTGCCAAGCAGGCCGAGACCCCCCGCCGCCTCTTTCCCGCTCCCGATGCCCCTCAAAGGGCCTGGGCAGCCGGCAAGCAGGCCCCCAGCCCCCACTGCCTCTTTCCTGCTCCCCGGAGCCCCACAAAGGGCCTGGGCAGCTGCCAAGCAGGCCGCCAACCCTGCTGCCTCTTTCCTGGGTCCTGGGTTCTGCGCTGTTTCGCCCTACAGCCGCTCTGTGCACTCGGGAGGTCCCTCAGCCCGTCCTGTGCCCTCTCACAGTCTGGGACCCCTCTGGGGATGTCCACCTGCTGGCGTGCCTGACCAGCCTGGGTGAGGGGCTGATGGCTGTCTCCAGGCTGGCCAAGCCCCCCAGGAATGTCTCTCACTCCATTGGGTTGTGGCCAGCGTGGGTGACGGGCTGATTGGCGCTTTCAGGCTTTAAGGCTGCCCACAGCTCCCATTGACCCAATGTCCCAGCAAGGCTGGCTGGACGCAGGTTTTTGGGGTTTGTTTATCTTTTTATAATTGATGCTGTTCCTTTAAGGTGGGGCCTCCTAGTAACGAAGCCTCTGCTTCACCCCGCGGAGTCTATAATGAAACAATGTTACTCTTAGGTCTGCTGTTTCCTTCAGCTCCCGAGGATTCTATGATTGTTCTTTTGTTTCAAATGTGTGTTTTGCTAGAGCCAGTTTAAGCGGATCGGGCGTAGTTTCACTTTCACTCCTGCTGCAATGGAAGCTGCCATTTACTCAGGTCCCTGAGTGGCGGCCTCCATGTTGGCTGGGCTAATTTGCATACAGCCGCTCTGATTGGCTGGTGGCGTGGCTTACCCCGTCTTGGAGAAACGATTAATTTCAATATTACACTTTTATTAGTTAAGATAAACATTCCCTAATGGGATGAACAATAATGTTAATATAATCTGGCACATAAAAATTTAAAATCATT
Organism: Murina feae; assembly: GCA_004026665.1. Taxonomy (NCBI): domain Eukaryota; kingdom Metazoa; phylum Chordata; class Mammalia; order Chiroptera; family Vespertilionidae; genus Murina; species Murina feae. Next base: position 111,628 of record PVJC01000114.1, on the reverse strand, counting down.
AAGTATTTTGCTCATTTCTTCCAAATTTAGGCAAAAATCATTTCACTGTCCTTACTTAGCAAATACATATATAGTGCTTTTCATGTTCCAGGCAATGGGCTGAATTCAAGGAATATACATATAAATGTCTATATTAATAAAGGAATATGCAAATTATCTGGGACACCGTCACAGTAACAGTAATGGCTGAAGATCAGGCTGTGTGGGACAACCAGGACAGCAGGCAGAGGCAGTTAGGGGGGATCAGGCAGGCAGGCAGGTGCCGGAAACTGATCATTGTCACTAACAGAGAAATGTGCCGGAAGGCCGGTTAACCTTAATTGCTCTGAATGATTGGAGCTAATCACTCATTGTTTAGTTGAGACATTGGTAGTTAAAGCAACCTCCACCTGTTAATCACATGTAAATTCTTGCTTGGAATTCCCTGTCTAAAGGTTATGGGTATTTCCCATAGCCCCAATAAAAGGATGAGCAAGGCCAGGGCAGTGGTAGTTCTCCCCCTAGAGGTAGACTCCCGCCTCGCCCCCATTTCCCAAATTAATTCTTTTCTAGTCTCTCTTCATTTTGTGTGTGGCCTTCTCCAGAACCAGAACCCTGAAGAGGTACCCTGAACCACGCACGAAGTGAAAGGGGCTACCACAGGCAGGTGAGCAGATAGGAGCCAGTGGTCACAGATTGTGAGAAGAATTTCCAACTGCTGATTCAGGCCCAATCCCCAGGATGGGGCCTAAACTGGCAGTGGGACATCCCCCAAGGGGTCCCGGATTGGAGAGGGTGCAGGCTGGGCTGAGGGGATCCCTCCTTCCCCATGCACAAATTTCATGCACTGGATCTATAGTACAATTATAAATATTTGTTCAGTAATTGTCTATCAGTGCTTCTATAGTGCCATCAGAGGCAATGGAAGAGAAAATACCTGTCCCTGCTGGGATCACAGCTTCCTAATATGGAGACCCCCAAAGACAATCCTTCCTGTGTAAATAAATCAGAATTTCAGATTTCTTAAAATTTGTGTGACACTGAAATCTCCCTGATATTTTTTTCTATAGCTAACAAATTACCTGGAAAATATTTGTTTTAAAGCAAATTTTCTGAGTATAGGCTTATAATATTTTATTTACAACAAAATATAAAAATCTAGTTTTTAAAATATTTCTCTTGTTTGCAAACAGAACATGAGCTAGCATAATGTTCTTTATAATTGTGATTTATCTTTCTTACTGTGACTCATATACTTTGGGGCATTTTATTATGGGGTACTGCCTCAGTATCTATTTAGAGTGCTACATAATACTTGGTATCTATACTGCAATACTATTTTTTGCATCATGTATATATAAATGTAAAAGTAAAAAGTAAATATAATCAATAAAATTAACAATAAAATAAAGAATGTTTACAAAAATATAAATAAAATATATTATTGTTTTATTATATATTTATATATATATATATATATTTATATATATATATATATATATATATATATATATATATATATATATATGGCCCAGTGCAAGAAATTCGTGCACTGGGGGGTTTTCCTCAACCCAGCCTGCCCCCTTTCACATATTGGGAGCCCTCAGGGGATGTCCTACTGACGGCTTAGGCCCACTCCCTGATCCCCTTGGGGAGCGGGCCTAAGCCAAAGTCTGGCCTCCCTTTGTGGGAGGCAACCAGGCTAATCAGGGGAAGCCATCAGCCCCATCACCTCGCTGCTGCAGCCACTGCCAGTCACCACAGCCACCAAGGTGTTTTCATCAACATGGACTCCAGTCCCCTCACCATGAAAAAGTGACAACTTTCTTTAGGCATTTTCAAGATGTGTCTTTCATAGGATATGACATTTCTTTCTTTCTTTTTTTTTAATCCTCACCTGAGGATATGTTTCCATTGATTTTTAGAGAATGTGGAAGAGAAGATAAAAACAGAGAGAAACATCAAAGTGAGAGGAACACTTTGATTGGTTGCCTCCTGCATATGCCCTGACCTGGGCCCGGCCAGGAAGGAGCCTGCCACCTAGGTACATGCCCTTGGTCAGAATTGAACCCAGACCCTGCAGTCAGCAAGCTGAGGCATTATGCACTGAGCCAAACTGGCTAGGGCAGGATATGACATTTCTTAGCCCTCCAGCAGTAGACCCTCATTTTTTTTCCTCCAGGAGTGTGGTTGAAAAACCCTAGATCGCCTTTTTGGATTCTTATTACTCAAGTTACTAAGAATATTACCAGTGGCATACAGGAAGCTTAGCCAATTAGCGGTAAGAAAAGGTGTTTCCTTTGTAGGTCACTCTGATCACTGGCTCCACTCCTGTCTCTCTAATCCCAGCTCCACCCTTTGTCAAGCCCCTTTGATCACCAGCTTAATAGAGCCCAGGCCTCTGTGATCACCGGCTCTGATCCTGCCCCCTGCCATTGCCGGCTCTGCTCTTGCCCCACTGGCAGCCTCTGGCCAAGGCTGCAGCCTGGGTAGGGGATTCCCAGGCCCCTGCTTTGCCAGCTCTACCAGTGCCCAGACCCCTGCAATCTCAGTCTCTGCCCCTGCCCCTCTGATTACTGGCTCTGCAGAGCCCAGGTCCCTGCAATCTCTGGTCTTGCTCCTGCCCAGGCCTCAGGCCTCTGGCCCAGGCCTTATGCCTGAGTTGGTCACCCTCATACCCCTCTGATCACCAGCTCTGCCCCTGCCCCCTCCAATCACTGGCTCCACCCTTGCCTATGCCTGAGGCCTCTGGCCTGGGCAGGGATGCCCAGCCCCCTCTGATTGCCTGTTCTGCCCCTCAGGGCCCCTGTGTCCCCCGCCACCTGCCTGGTTAACAGGCCTGACCACTTCAGTGGAGGGGCTGAGCCAGACTGGGTACAGCCATCTTGTGGCTATGGGGGTGGCCATCTTGTGGCTATAGACACCACCATCTTGTGTTCATGGGAGCGACCATCTTTTGTCACAGAGTGACACCTAATTTGCATATTATTCTTTTATTAGATAGTATATATATACAAACTGTATGTTGCACTTCAAAATGCATATGGTCTACAGAGATTCAAAATATAAAAATTGGTGTTCTTTGTTTATGAAGGAGTCATGGATTGCAACCTGCCTAAATAGATCTTTCTACGAATTTTCTTTAGATATGGCAACCCTTGATACATCACTTTGTTTTTTTGGTTTTTTTTTGCTAGTTCACAGCTGTCAGTTTCAAGACCAAGATAAATTGCAAGATGGGACCAGAAAGCACAAACTATTCTGAGTAAAAGGACTGAAAGAAGGCAAAGTTGCAGATATGTTAAAAATGGACTTGTAAGCCAACTACAGGCCCCTTTCGCAGCCAAACTGAAGTTGTTGATGCACTGACTCCTCTTACTTGAGAAACACAGAGACATTCAGGAAACAGTATTTTCCTTCAGTTCAGTGGACTTCAGTCCAAAGCTGGGATGTGACTGAACAAAGTGGCTTTTTACAGATAGTCACTGTTTTTTCTCATTACCTTTCTTGTCCTTGTTGCATTGTCATTGTCCTGACAGTTATTCTAGACTAGAGGCCCAGCGCACGAAATTCGTGTGTGAATACGGTCCCTAGGCCTGGCCTGCAATCAGGGCCATCTTCTCCAGCTACCTGCAGCTGGCCCCACCCCCGGTTACCTGTTAGCCACTGTGATTGGTGCCTGACAGCCAGGGGAAGGGACCGAGAGGTTGGCTGTTTCCTCCCACTTGCTGGCCCCGCCCCCACCACAGGTGGCCAACAGGTGATCAGAGCCTGCTGGCCAGGGAATGGAACCAAGAAGTGGTCAGTGCACCTCATAGTGACAGGTCCAGTGGTCATTCTGCTGTTAGGGTCAATTTGCATATTACCCTTTTATTACATAGGATAAGAAAATGCATCAATTTTTCACTTGACACTTTATACATTTTATTTTAATATTTTATCTAAAAGTATTTCAGATTTTTAAAAATTAGTCAAATTAAACTACCATTCCATTAGTAAATTTTAATTAATATTATATTATTTCTTTAATAAATATGTACTTTTAATTGCATTCATAAATCCTTATTCTGAAATTGTATTAATCTAGAAAACATTTGTATTTCCTTTATTGTCCTTATCATTGATTAATTTTAGGAAACTCTCTCTAATGGGCCTTGTCTGTGTATAAAATATCTGGATTACATTCTGTTTTTATCCCTGTTATATAATGGAATTTAAAGGTTTCATTTTCTTTTAGCAAGTTGCAACTATAACTTTTCCTTAAGAAAGAGAGAAAGCAGAACTACTCCTTGCATTCTTTAAAAAATTAATCTTGAGAATTCAATTTCTTTTACCTCTTAATGTCTTAAGTTTCAATCATCTCTTTCATTTTTACAGGACAAGAACAGCAGTTTCCCTTAAATTGCTAAGTTCTATCTAGTTCAATACGTTTTCTACCTTAGGCTTTTCTTGAGCATTCCGTGATTACTAAGTTGTAAAAAAGAATAAAAAGAGACTTTTACTTCTTGGCTGGATGAAAACAATAAGTCATCACTCTCCAACTTTTAGCAAAGAGGTACAAACAAGCCATTGTCTCTTATGATCCAACCAAAAATTTTCAGGGTCAACTGAAACAGCATCCATACTTCATCCTATCTAGGCCTGACATTTATCTTTAATCTAAATAATTCCAACCAAATGAATGAAAACCCAGGAAAACCTGCCAGAGCTTTTGTTTGTTTTTGTTTTAGAGTAATGGATTGTTTGTTTCTTTAGGATTTTTTAGTAGGTGATGACAGTGCAAAATATGATTTGGAAGGTAGAATTTGAAAATTCATTGACAATTCTCTATATGAAAGCATGTTAAAGAACTAAACTGTGACCTTCAAAGGGGCAAGAACTGTATTTGAGTACCCAATATTTTGACAGCACAATTGCTAACAATGTAGAGTGCACAAACAATAAATATATAATCAATAAAAGAAAGAGTCCTGGAGAATTTGATCAGATTTTTAAAGGATCTTTGATTTTGCCATATCAGAAATCATTAGAGAAAATTAGTAATCTGTTTTGGAAAAATAAGAAAAGGGTAAGGAAGAATCCATAGCAGTTTGCAGATGTTTGAAGTTATTTCATGTAAAAGATGAAATGAACTTGTAGCTCTTCAGTTGGATAGAACTGTGATAAAGGACTAGCCATTTCAGAAAACTAAACTTTGGATAAATATGAAGGTATACTTTTCTAAAAAGTAGAAATATTCACAGTATAATAGTTTGCCAAGCTATATATATATCAAGCTTTCTAACAGAGAAAGAATAGTCACCAGTTCATGCCTAAGAAAATTTTCCAGAGTTGGTTTCAATTTGAATTAAATAATATCTAAGGTGAATCTATTGCATTGAGATTTTATAAATAGTTGATACCATTATTTAATGCCAAACAAGAAAATGGAATTATTGTAATTCAGCATATTTTTTTAAATCAACAAAGTGATATATTCAGTGAACTGAATATTTTGTAGAATATACTATGTTTAAAAACATTTTTAGCCCAGCTCATGTGGGCCAGTGGTTGAGTATCAACCCATGAACTAGAAGGTCATGGTTTGATTCCTAGTTAGGTAGATTTCATGCCTGAGTTTTGGGTTCAATCCCCAGGAGGGGGCATGCAAGAGGCAGCCAGCGTATACTGATGTCTCTTTCTCATCAATGTTTCTATCTCTCTCCCTCTTCCTTCTTCTCTCTGAAATCAAGAAAAACATATTTTGAAATATTTTTTTATAATTTATTTAAAATAATTACCTAGAGTTGGAAAAGCTTCACAGCTGTGAAAATCAATTAGTGAATCCAACTGTATTTACATGGTTAATAAAAATAAGAAATTTCTCTTTGACAGTAGCAAATTGTAAATCTCAGTAGCAAATTGTAAATCTTTGCGTCTCCTGTCAGTTCTCTCTTGCATTTCAGACAAGGGTACTGATTTAGTCAACATTTTCTCCAACAATGGTGCCTGAACCGATCCATTTGCTAATTGGCTCATTTCCTATATTTATTCTTTTAAGCTGGTGACATTCACACTCTATTAATGCCCCTTACACTTGAATTAAAAATAATTGACAATAATGCTTGTGTATTCAACTGTACTGAAGAAGTTGCAGTAACCTCTTGTCATCATTCTTATCTGTCCTTCTGGAGCTCATATTTCCACGATATACTTTGTCTTGCCTGTGTCGCTCAGAGTTACAATCTGACAGCCTTGTTTCAAATTGACAACCTAATTTCAAAGAGATGGTGATATATTATGCCTTTTATATTTCCAGATCAACTGAATTTTCTTTGTCAAAATTCACACAGAAGTTTTGGTGACGCTGGTAGTGATTGTGTCCTTATCTCAGTGAATCTGCATGAAATATATATTCGTATGCCATGAAACTCAAGCATTGATATGTGACTTAATTTCAATAATCTGTGAACACAAGGTGGGCTTTGTCAGCCAAAGCATTTTAAAAGCCCAAACACTGTTCCTATGTCCCTCTGCCACAAGTTTGCGATGTTCTAACCAGAGGCTACTCTGTCAGGCTTGGGCCTACAGTGAAGATTATATGCAACTACTATTCAGACAGCAGTCAACCCCAGGAGCGTGGTACTAAAGGAAAACTGTCCTTTGTGGTTATGGGTCACTGAGATTCAAGAGCCGATTGGTAACCACATGTCCTAATATATGCTGATTGATGTAGAGCCATAAAGGTGAGACTTTTTCATCCCAGAAGTATGGAAAACATTACAAACAAACTGTGTCTGGCAATGAAATGAATGTGGAGAAGCAAAGTGAATAGAAAGAGATTCTATTTGGATTATCTGAATAGGAAGTCACAGGGTGAGTCCAAAGGAATTCAACTTTAGTTGTGTCCAAAGTAATTTTCAAGCACCTTAATGTACAAACTCTAATTGTAAATGGAAAACTGGAACTTTATTTGCTAATTTCTGTGGTCTAACCAGAGAATAAATTTTGAGCAGAAGAGGAGAACATGTTGCTATAGATAAAGATGTTAGGATGAGGTTTTTTGGCTTCAGGAACAGAAAGGAAGTGACAGCTTTTAAGGACAAGAACAGGAAGAAATAACAGAATTTTGAAATGTTGTGGATGAACAGCCTGGATGTGGGAGAAAAAAAAGAGAAAGGGTTGATAATGATGCCAAGGTAAAGTTATTGAAAAATGAACATGCCACCAAATGGTGGAAAAAAAAAAAGAAAACAGATAAGGAAACACAGATGAACACAAGAAGAAGAGAGGATGGCAGATAGCATTTGCTGGTGTGCAAGCACTTGGCACAACGAGTGTATTACAGTGATTACCATGTTGTTTGTGGTATTACTTTTCTCACTTGTATAGAAAAGAAGGAGAGGTCAGTACTTTGTATCACTTTGAAAGCATTTATTTTGTGCAGCAAAATAGCATAGCACTTGGAGAATTTATGTGCATATAACAACTTAGCCTATGGATAAGTGGAAATATTTTTTTAAATTAATGAAGTATTAAGGGAATGTCAAATTTCCTTATTTCTTAAAGCATCATTTCTAAAACATTAGTAGGAATGAGATAAATTGAAGGTGTTTAGACTATTGATCTGAATTAAACTGCATAGTTCCTCCTGTGCATATGATAGTCTACTACTATATTCCTATTTGAAGTTAAAGATAAATGTTGCTTCAACAGAGAGATGATAGCCAGAGGAATAAAATAATAGTCAGAGGGGAAAAGGAGAAAGTCTAGGTCTTTTTATGACTATGATTTGATGACACTAATACATAAAAAGCAACAAAATATTAAAATACAATTAATACAACCAAAGTAGATGAATGGATGAATGGGAAATTGATGGCTCTATATGAAGATGCTTCAATAAATTTATGATTATGCTTCAATTTAAAATTTATTTAAGGAGGACTTAATAACTATACAGCTTCCCTTGCAATTGGTATTGAATAATAGCTGTGATTACTAGTGGAGATAACTGGTTTATTTCTCTGTATTTAAAGCAGACACTCCACAAAATTATAGAAAACTTATTTGTTCTGCTGAATTTAACTAGGTTTGGGTGGGCTTGAAAAGACTTTGATATATTTATTGAATAAAGTCTTTTTTCAAATGTTTTCAGGCTTAAAGGGTCAACACTACATGGCACTAGCTCTTTTGATGGCAGACCAGTGGAGCACAAGACAACAAGCTAAATTGTAAACTTTATTTAGTATTTCTGCTCATGTTGCAGCCTGAAGCACAGACAGTTCATCCAAGGGAACTGCAACAGTGGCAAGAAAACTAAAAGTCTTTCAATATAAACCAATGGGATTTGTGGTGGTTTATTATAGAATACTATAACAAAATTTGTGCACTTGGAGGGGGTCCCTTAGCCTGGCTTGCACCCTCTTACAGTTTGGGAGCTCTTGGGGATGTCTGACTGACAGCTTAGGCCCACTTTCTGTAGGCTGGGCATCCTTGGTGTTACTGCAGAGGCGGGAAAGTCTCCCAACACTGCTGCTGTACTCACCAGCTGTGAGCCTGGCTTCTGGCTGAGCAGCACTCCTCCTATGAGAGCACACTGACCACCAGGGGGCAGCTCCTACACTGAGTGTCTACCCCCCTGGGTGATCAGTGTGTGTCATAGCAACCAGTCATTCCTCTGTTAGACTGATTTGCATATTAGCCTTTTATTATATAGTACTAGGGGCTTAGTGCACAAAAATTTGTGCACTCGCGGGGGGGGGGCATTCCTCAACCCAGCCTGTGCCCTCTCACAGTCTGGGACCCCTCAGAAGATGTCCACCTGCTGGCATGCCTGGCCAGCCTGGGTGAGGGATTGATGGCCATTTTCAGGCTGCCCACAGTCCCTTCAGGGCTCGGTCCCTACTGGGGTGCCTAGCCAGCCTGAGTGAGGGGCTGAGGGCCATTTTCAGGCTTCCCACAGCTCCCATTGACCCAATGTCCCAGCGAGGGTGGCTGGAATCAGGTTTCTTGGGTTTGTTTATCTTCTATAATTAAAACATTGTTGCCTTGAGCAGAGGCCCAGCTGGCCTAGGCAGGCAGTTTCCTCCATCTCTTGTATTAATATTGTTGATACATAGGTCATTGACCATAAAAATAAAAATTAAAAGATAATATTAATAGATTCTATCTTAAGTATAGATACAACGGAAGCCTCCTGTTTGCTCTAGCTCCATGGCTGCTGGCTGCCATATTGGCTGGGTTAATTTGCATACAGCCACTCTGATTGGCTGGTGGACATGGCTTGGCTGGTGGACATGGCTTAGGTGTAATGAGTAAGAGTCAATTTGCATATTACTCTTTTATTAGATTAGATTATTGTGAAAATATCTGATTTACTCCAATAAAGATTTATTTGTCCATGAAATATAATATATTTATTGGTAAAGCTTGGGTAATGCCCAGATTAAACTCTTTATTAATGTTTCTTTTGTTATATTCTACTATCTTTAGTTACTAATAAATAGAGTCATTTGGGGGAATACCATTTCCCTTAAAGAATATCTTGTGATGGAAAATGGATTATTAATGTAATTGTAATGAATTAATTTACTTGTCATTCAAAATAATGTGCAGTTGATTTCATCTACAGAAGTTATAGCATCATCATGATTATATAAACAAGAATTGGTTAAGTTAGTGGAAAACTGTAAAATTAAATTAGAATATGTATTTACTGTAGCTTATTTCTTATACAAAAGTATGGATCCTAAAATTTAATAGAGCATTGTAACAGATGGAGACTGAAGTACCATTATTTTTGGAATTGGCTTACAATGTTCATTTTTGGAAATATTAAATACTGTGATGACTTCCATCTGCAAAAGAACTTTTTATCTAAATATAAATTATTTGGTTTATTTCTTACAGAAATAAGTCCTAATTGACTTTAGGCAAAATAACTCATCCATACATATTCTCATTTATATCTTATCTAAATTTTGCACTGGCTGTATTTAAGTCTTATATATAAAATAAATTAAAATGTCTCAAATAAATAAACTATCTTATGTATTGAAATAAGGCCCCTCAGGTGGCATCACTCAATTGGGACTTCCTCTTTCAAATAGGATTGGCTGAGGAACTTGAGCCTTATCTCTGATAGAGAAATTATATAGCCTCTAATTAGTATAAAGATTGGATACTTCAAGACAGAGGAAATAGAAATAGTAGCTAACATTAAATTCCAGTATAGTCAGACTTCAATTGCACATAGGAAAAATTAAATACTATTATGCAACTAGATTTTATAGTGCTTGAAGATCCATGCTAAATAGTATTCTTCTACTGGCATGGGGGGACATTAACGTCTCCCTCCCACCACCACCAAAAAAAAACAAAAAACAAAAACAAAACCCAAATCATCAGAATTGTACATTGGGGAAATATATCTGTGACAAAGTGAATGAAATATTTTTCAATGAAAACTGGATGCAAAGTGACCACATAGGAATTATCACTATACAAAAGGAAATAAATAAAAAAGCTTGGTGGGATTAGCAGTACAAAAGAAAATTATGTTATTTGATTGACTGAACAGAACTTGTAATCAGGAGTTAAGAGAAGATAAATAATTTTGGATGAAATTGAGGTATTGGGTGACTGACTTCACCAAGAAAGGACAAGAGGTTGGAGGGGAGATGCAAAAGAATGTAGCCGAATCATTTTTTATTTGTTTATTTCTCAAACATCTAGAATATGAGGAAATTATAATGTCAAAAGTCTTTCAGGCTTTAAAAGCATTTCATTGATGTTTTCATGCACACAAAAGCATTTAATCCACCAAAACATTGTGTAAATGTTATCCTTATTGTAACTTAATGCCACTTATAATGTGATATAGTATTAATGTACTAATTGTCTTAAGTAACATTTAAATTTATATGTACAGAAAACAACTTTACAATTCTGATTTTATATCTGAAGTATACAACTTCTCCAAATTAAATAATTGAGTTTTAGTTTTTTTTCTTACAAATTATACTTAAGATAGAATCTATTAATATTATCTTTTAATTTTTATTTTTATGGTCAATGACCTATGTATCAACAATATTAATACAAGAACATGTTTTTGGCACAAAATCACAATGTAAGAATGAAACAATGAAGTGATGTAATTTGAATTTCTTTATAAATTTATCCTTAATACTGCACTACATTAAGTATCTTCTACATTCAATATTGCAATCAGAATGAGACACACATTAAAATTACTTTAAAATATCTTTGAGAAATACTTTACAAATTACCTTCTTCAATAAAATGACTGCAGCAGAAAATCTGTCATTTTCAAATTCTCTATCAAGAAATAAATTTTTGAGTGAGAAATAAAAAGGCTTATTAAAAAGTTTCCAAGTCATTTCTTAGGAATTCATTATTTGGAATAATACTTTTAAGAGGAAGGGGAAAATGTGCTCTCTATTCTTCATATTCCAGTGCATAGTGAATATTTCAGAAAAGAACATGACATTAAAACTTTTACTTAGGATAAACTATAGTAATCAAAAAGTCACTGGTAATTAAATGATTTTAAAAATCTAAAATGTTTTTAATTGTACATGTCTAGAATTACATCACTGTTTTCTAATCCTACATGATAAAGAGGTAATATGCAAATTGACTATTATGCCCCTACACAAGATGGCCATGCCCATGTCATCACAAGATGATCTCCACAAGATGGCCAGCAGGGGAAGGCAGTTAGGGGCAACCAGGCCAGCAGTGGAGGGCAGTTAGGGGCAACCAGGCCAGCAGTGGAGGGCAGTTGGAGGCAATCGAGCCAGCAGGGGAGCAGTTAGGTGTTGACTGGTTGGAAGGGGAGTAGTTAGGGGGTGATCAGGCTGGCAGGCAGAAGCATTTAGGGGCAATCAGGCAGGCGAGTGGTTGGGAGCCAGCAGTCTCGTATTGTGAGAGGGATATCTGAATGCCGATGTAGGCCCGATCCCTGGGACCCAGATTGGAGAGGGTGCAGGCTGGGCTAAGGGACACCCCCCCTAGTGTATGAATTATGAACATTAAATGAAAGATAATAAGTCAAATCTACAAATTTGCACAAGTATTTTATACTAAGTTGCTTATACATAAAGTAGTAACTTGATTAGGAATTTATATTATTTTGAAAAAAATATATAATAGAAGTTATATACAGATAAATGAATAACACATTCTAGAAAATGGTATGATTCTACTTTTTTGGTCAAAGTAATAAAATAAAGGTATTTATTCATATTCCTATACTATTGAGCAGAAATATCCTGATAACATGAAAATAAAATTGTATGAGTCCAATAGGACACTCAAAATAGACATAAAAGCATAAAAATATTCAAGAAAACCAATTATCATCATATTCCATTATGGACTATTAGGTCTTCAGGGTTCCATTAAAAATGCACTTATTTTACTTGCTAATTTTATTTTTGAGCTTCTAAAATCTCATTTTAAACTTCAGTATCACATTAAGCAGACATCTTAGCATATTTTACTCTTCCTCCAGTGGGCAGAATTTGGAAAAGTGAAAAGATTAAAAAAAGACCTCTAATTACCATATCCAAATTTGATAATATTCTTGAAAATATGAGAACTTTTAAATACAATTAGAATTATTAACTCATATATGTTTGTCAACCCTTTTTATATTCTTCTACCACTGTAATATACCATCAACATCTTGTGCATACAAATCTATTTTTTTTCTCAGTTTGTTTCTATAATATTTATTCCAGTTAAGTATACTCTGCATTCTGCTTTTATTTGTATCCCATCTTTGTTCATATTCATATTCTATATTCATCATTTTAAGTTAAATTTTCATTATTCTTCATACTTCCATAATTTCCAAATCTTGTGACCATTTTAACTATATATTTTATTATCTTACAACTAAAATTCTCTTTAAACAGGACATTTTTCTTACTGAGGTTCATCTTTAATAACTTTTTCTACTTTTTTTATTCTTTCTGCATTATGAGTTTTTATTTGTTTGTTTGTTTGTTTTTAATGTTCTTTGGTACTTATCTGAATAACTTTCCCATAGTTCCTAGGCTCATGTTTTCTGTTAAGACTTCAGCTTTTCTTAAGAAACATGATCTAGCCCTAGCCAGTTTGGCTCGGTGGATAGGGCATTGCCTGCAGACTGAAAGGTCCCAGGTTCGATTCTGGTGAAGGGCATGTACCTTGGTTGTGGGCACATCCCCAGTGGGAGGTGCAGGACGCAGCTGATCAATGTTTCTAACTTTTTATCCCTCTCCCTTTCTCTCTGCAAAAGATCAATAAAATATATTTTTTTTTAAAAAAAAAGAAAGATGATCTATTCCTTAACAGAATAGAAGAACCAAATGTAAACATAAGATTACATTAATCTATTCAATGCTTCTTTGTCTCTGTATCTATTTTTGTTCATCAGTTTATGATGTTCATTTTATTCTACAAATGAGTAAGATCATGAGCTGTTTAATACTTTAAACAACAAAAAAGAGAATACATCAATTTATAAAAAATCCATCTATAGAAATCTTAAGTAAAATTGTTAATACAAATTAAATTACCCTCATGGAAATCTGCAATATTCCATTCTGCTTTAGATCTGTACAAGTTATGACATTTTAAATACTTTTAATGTTGTATTTTATCATTTATTTACTCATTTAATTAGTCATTTACTTATACCCTAAAACTATTCATTTACTCACTCATTAAATCTATTTAGCTCTATTTTACACATTCATTTATGTACTAGATTCTAATATATATATATATATATATATTTTTCCTTAATCCAATAACTATTTGCCAAGGTAGAAAATGGCATTTGGAGCCCTGATGTTTTTACTCTGTTCTTTGAACACCCACCATTGAGCTCAGTGACAGTTTAATTCTGTCCTTCTGATTCTAATGCAAAACATATTCACAGAAGGAGATGTCCCAACTGGATCAGAGCTTAAGCAAGATGATAATTTCAGTTACACATGGTGTCAGAAAGATATAAGCTCTACCCTCTTAGCAAAATTTAAGTAAGCAATATGATATTGCCAGCTATAAACACTTTGCTGTATAGTTCTTTCACATTTTCTCACAATTTAGAAATTCCAGGATTCCACACTATCACTATACTAGTATAAGACTCTTGTAGTATATTATAAACTAGTTGCACAAAAGGAATGCTTTTTTGGCTAAATACTATTATATAATTTATTAAGGTTAGAAAAGGCTAGCCATACGTTGTTTAATAATAAAAGAGCCTGATCATAATAGACGGTCTGCCAGTAATTATTTTTAGTCTAAATCCCATTTTGTTGCTTAGGAAACCTGGCTAATTTAGGAAAAGTGGTTAAATAAGTGATAATGTTCATAGAATCAGACACTGGAAGACAAAGAATGAAAAAAATTAATAGGTTTCTACAAGTAAGTCACAGTTGATTATGTACAGCAAAATTGAAAAGCAAGAAGACTACCTTATATTAAAAATATGCACCAGAAAATACATTCAAAATTATAAAAATAGAGAAAAATTGCTAATTAGTACACAATTTAGATTTATTCATTCCTAAAACTCATGTATTTTGATAACATTGCTAATTGATAAGCATAAGATATAGCCAAACATTTCTATTTGGTATTTAAGCAGAAAATGTGACATAGAAATTCTATGAATATTACATTCACATTTTCTCCTAAAAGAGCTAATAAAAATGTTATAGGCTGTGGAAATTAATTTATGGATGATTCTGAAGTCAGAAAAGCTCTCAATTAACCTGCTTGCAGGAGAACTCAATGTTCTTATTCATTATGGCTTCCAGCTGTGCTCAAGTAGGCTGTGGTAGATGTCCCTCTTCTTTCAGATGACAACTCAGTTCTCTTATTTAGTTATTATTCTATTTCTCCAGGGATGAGAAGGAATGTGCTGTTGATAAAAAGCATTTTCCTCTCAATAACAATGACAGAAATATTCATCGGCAGGCTTCAGTATATCATGTTCCTTCCAAACATATAAGAAAATTTAGCGCCTAAGAAATCAAGGCTGCAGCAGCCTAAGCTATAATGTATGGGAGCTTTTTGTTTTATTTTTGTAATTCAAATTTTTTTCTTGGTAGATTAGATTAACCAAGTAATGTTTGTTAAAAGAATGATACCATTCTGTTATAAAACACTATTTTTTGATGGTGTCATTCTTTTTGATAAGCATGTCTTTGTGGTAAGAAAAACCTAAAAACCATTCTCCTAGACTATGGTTAATAAAGTGGTGGCAATTTACAAAAGTTTTTTAAATTTATTTTTGTGAAGAAACAAGAGACTTCATCTTCCTTCCTTATTATTTGATTCAAAATATATAGGGTGAAGCAAAAGTAGGTTTACAGTTGTTCAAATGAAAAATAATACAATAATTAATAAATAATGATACAAGAATAAACGCTGTGCTTCGTGTACTCACAACTTTAAACCTCCTTTTGCCCCACCTTGTATTTATATATAACTTAGAAGTCTATGTGCCAAGTATTGTGCTGCACTGAATATAAAGCAGTAAAAAGTGTGTTCGTGTTCCTGATCGTCCAAAGCATACTCTAGTCAGTATGCCACTGGCAGGCATAATTTAAAAATTATAAAAAATAAAATAGGATAAAAATGTCTAATTGATGGAATAAAATTTTAAAGTATATATTTTTGACTTATAAGTCTAAATATAAAAGTGACCCACACGCAGTCGCCAGAGCTGCTAGACAATTTCACCATGATTACAACAAAAAAGTAAGCCAGAAAATGTAATTGCAAACTGAGATATGGGATAGGACCAAAATTAAGAGGGAAAAGAGATAGAGAAAAAATGCAGAAGAAAAATTAATATTGAGAGATGAGCTATAGTATTTCTGAGGAAGTAAATTAAAACTGATGCTTTTATTTTAGCAGCTAACTATATTGAGGGAGAATTGATATGCAATAAATTGTACGTATGTACTGCATACAATTGTATGAGTTTGGTCATGCATACATAAGGGTAGAAAATAGCCATGGAAAAATAACTTACCAGAAAGAACAGCCTCATGTGCGAAGCCCTTAAAACAGGAAAGGCTATAACTGTGTTTGAGAAAATGGAAAGTGGTCAGGCCGTCTAGAAGTAACTGGGCAAGAGAAGAATGGTGCAATATAGCTTTTGTAGATAAGTAGGAGCTTCAACCAAAAGCTCTCAATATAAAGAACTCCTAAACCCCAACATTAAACGATCACTTAATAAATTTAAATATTTTGTTCACCCAGCATGGCTCAGTGATTGAGCACTGACCTATGAAATAGGACGTCATGGCTCAATTCCCAGTCAGGGCACATGCCCAGGTTGCAAGCTCAATCCCCAATAGAGAGCATGCAGCAGGGAGCCAATCAATGATTCTCTCTCATCATTGATGTTTTATCTCTTTCTGCCTATCTCTTTCATTCTGAAATCAATAAATATGTATTCTAAAAAATAAGATAAATGAGTTTAAATTTTTAGCAAAATTCACTGAAGAGTCATTTTAAAAAATTAAATGGAGAAAAATGATTCTATTTTTAAAGGTAATTCTGCATATTGTGTAGAAGAGAATAGATTGCAGGGTACAAGAGAAAAAGGGTGACAAGTTAGTGGGAAAATGCAGTAATCAACACAATATTGACTGATTTAAACAAGATTAATGGCAGTAGGTATTTAGAGAAATAGACACAACTATAGAGATTGTATATAGACTAATGGAGAAGAAAAAGCAAGCATAAACTCAGTCTTTTGGCTTGACAAACGAGATGGATTTGGCACCATTTACAGAGTTTGTGACAACTGCAATGTTAAAAATGATGATATTAAGATGGTTGAGAAGAATAGCAAACATTGGTTTTGGTAATCTATTGTGTGTATTTGATATTTTTAACTAGTAAAGTTTCTGTGGAGGATTTTTTAAATGGTTGATGGACAGAGTTGAAGGAGAGGTGAGAAGTTCTTAAGCTGATCAAGAGAAATAGCAAAATTTAGTAGTTGGAGGAGAATTTGTATCTAAGGTAAATGTTTTAATTTGTTTTTCCCCCACTTAGGTTTATATATGATGATGGTGATTTGATAGTGATGATGATTGTAATGATGGTGATGGTGATGGTAATGTGATGACTATGATTATGTAATTGTTCACATATTGAAATGGCAGTTTTTCTTGTTGAAATTAAAAAACAACATATAATTTAAATCAAACCCTCATTTTCTCTCTCTTGAGAAAATCTTGTCATTCTAATCCTTCCCCTCCACTAAATAATTGCAGCATTCTTCAAAACTTCAAGAAAATTGTAGTTTTAAAAAAATTAGAGCTATTTAGGAAGTCAATGAGTATGGCTTTTATTTAGTTCTGTAGTCTCATTTTATAATTTAATTGCAAGTCTACAATTCAGCAATAATCATTTAAGTTTTGAAATGTCAGTATCATTGGCATAAAAAACATTTTTCATTCATGGACAGAATTTAAAATATATCCTAACTTTCAAAACTAGAAATGAAAATGTGGTCCATAGGAAATCACCAATTGCTAATAGGTAATCTCACCAAAAGTACAACTGTCTTTCTTATTTATCTAATACCATAGTTAGAAAAATAGTTGGCAGAATATGTATCGTCCATAAACCAGAAAAATGAATTTTTTTTGAGGTACAGTTTATCTAAAAGAGAGACCATCTGTTCATATTGAATGAAATGTAATCTGGCAAGTAGGGCAGCCTTTAGACCGTTGTGCTGTGTATTATCATAGTGATGGTTTTAAGTTCAAGTTCAAGATCCAAAAGCAGCGGTGTGTGTGCGCGCGATTTTTATTACAATAATGAGACATTGGTCAGTGTTAAATGCTTATCTGTCTTGGTCCTTTGTGATGCATTTTCATTATTTGTGAGTCTTGTTAAACATTAAATAGCAAGACTGAATTAGCAACATAGTCACATGTTGGAACTTCTCACTTGTTTGGCTATGTATTTAGTGTAGAGCATTCATTGTTGTTTTTAGCATCTTTTGTTGGTTCATTTTTTTGTTTTGTTTTCTAGTCTAAAAAATATAAATATGCCTTTTGAAAAATAATTTGACAAAGACAGCCTTTATCAGTCCAAATTCAATAGAATGTTGACTCTATTTAGGCAGATTTTTCTTGACTACCAGCCCCTTGACATTGCTTTTCTTAGAGCTTTTAATTTAGAAAAATTCCATTTATTACTTATCTCTCTGTTCCTTTGAGATATACATCTTCTCCCAGCCTCTTGCCAATTTTGTAACCAAAGAATGTCTTTCTGAGAGCTATCTTCTTAAATGTAACCAACAGGAAACACAGCACCCATATCTCCCAGATTCTGTGGGAGTGTAGGAGACTAATTCCCATAAACTCTTATTAAGAATACAGATGACCTAAATCCAGGCATCCTCAAATTACGGCCCACAGGCCGGGTGTTTTAGCCGCCGCTGCCTGTCCTGCTTAAAATAAGATATGTGCAGTGTGCTAGGAATTTGTTTATAGTTTTTTAAAACTATAGTCCAGCCCTCCAATGGTCTGAGGGACAGTGAACTGGCCCCCTGTTTAAAAAGTTTGAGGACCCCTGACACATTAACCAATGTCCTCCAGTACTTGACCACTAGCTCACTCCAGTGTTTAAATACTCTCCTGTCTTTTATTTCAGTAGAGTTAAATTCATTCTCTTTTCCATATGACAATAGTCTCATCCCCTATTGCAATATTCTTGAATAGAGCCTTCATTGTCTGCTTAACTGTAACAAATTTTCTTTGACAATGTAAATAGCCTGTATTCTCCATGGACATTATTTTTAGGAAACCCATTGTTTGAGACAATAAACTTTTCTACCATATGCCAGGCCACCTAGGATCTCTTGTTTTCAATTTAGATTTTCTTTTTGGCTTAAGGCTAAAAAAAATCATACTATCTCTAAAGGCACATAGTGTATTTATATTTTATTTTTATTAAAATCTAGAAGCCCAGTGCATGAAATTCATGCAAGGGGGTCAGGGAGGTGTCCCTCAGCCTGGCCTGCACCCTCTCCAATCTGGGACCCCTCGGGGGATGTCCGACTGCCAGTTTAGGCCTGATCCCTCTGGAAAGCCCTGATCAGCCCTGTTCACTGGCCAGGACTAGGGATCCTACCCATGCACCAGACCTCTAGTTTACTATAAGCAAAACAAGTATGTTACTCAGTATTGAATCACAGCAATTACCAATAAAATTGGGTATTAAGCCTTGAAATCCTAAAGTGACAAGTCATATATTAGAAGACATCTTTTAAGAATATTTGTAATAACAATAATTCACCTTAATGTAGTGTACAATACCTACCAGGCACTCTTCTAATTGCTTTATGTTAATCACATTATTTAATCTGAACAGCCAAGAATGATTATTGTGAGAAATTGCTCACCTGTCCAAATTCAAAGGACAGACTAAGAGACAGAAATATGGCAAAAATGAGACTTTTAATAATAGTCTCAAGAGCGCAGGTGTACTTGGTCACAGGCACACCAGAATTAGCTAGCAACACAATATTTATCCTATTGCGTAAGAGTTCCTCCTCCAGTTCCTCATTGGCTGAGTGTTACAGACTTTACAGCCTATCCCAAATGCCTAGTCTTTTTGTCTCTTATTGGGTTATTTAAAAAAACGGGCTGAGGCCTTTTCTAGTTGCCTCCACCTCCCTTTGTCTAAGGGAATCTTCCTGGAACATGTGCTAACAGCTATGTGCACAGCGCTCACACCCTCTCCCCACCCTCCTCATCTTGTTCGCTCTGGGGAAATTCAGGAACCAGCTGGCCACAGGCTGTTTCCTTTCTATGAAGATGAATCATAGAGGCATGTATTCTACAGTTATAACTATTCTAAGTTACAGACAAAGAATTCAAGTCCAAGTTCACAGTCTGATACACTTTGTTCAATTTCACATAGAAAGTGACAGACCCAAAACTTAAATATGATTCTCTATTTCAAAGTCTGTTATTTTGTGTAATTTAATGTTGTATTATGTACTACTGAATACTTAGCTTTTATATTTACTGCTCTCAAGGCACTTACACAACTTACTCTGACCCTGACTTCACTGAAAATAATAAATGGAACCTTTCTTTAGGTCAGGTGCCAGTACAACCAATAGCATGACAAAATACTGATCCTATCAGATTGAAGGAAAGCATACTAGGGTCACCCGTCACTTCTTCTTTTGAGAAAATCACAGCAGATTCAGGTAAAATGCACAGTGAGAAAGTTGTCCAAGAGCCACTGACCACCCTATTGTTGCTGATGTGAGTGTTGGATGTAGGGGGCCAAGTGTATACTCAGAACACAAACCCCTCTTGTTGCTGTGGATCAAAATTTTTGATTGGCTGGGTTGAGAGGAAAAGCACAATCTCAGATACATAAACAACTATTGTTTCATATCTTGGTCAACAACATTCAAATATAGGCCTGACTCAGTCCTGAGGTGGTTCCTATAAGGGGGCACTGCAAAAAGACTATTGGTCTCAGGACAGAAACTTCACCGAAGCAAATGGAAGACAAACAAACACACCTGAACATATTAGTAAATGGAGTTTTCCTGCTAGAAAACATCAGATTTCTAATTACTAGATTGTGGAAAAAATTTACATGACCATTGCAGCCTAGCTAAATATCTAAAAGAATGATTTTTTAAAAAACTTGATTGATAATTATGAAATTGAGGCAGGATAGTCAGAAGCTGGGAAAATTTCTTGAAAAATGGAATGGGGAACCTGGAAAACATAGCTGAACAAACTGACAGAGCAATTTATAAGCAGATAATACTAGAATGGTCTTATCTTACACATTCCAGACCAGTCAGGGACAGACCCACCACATTCTGGTGTCTGTTCGTGACATTCTTTGAAGGTGAAACTGACCAGAGAATGATCTATATACTCATTTTGATGCATCAGTTTATTAAAGTACACACCTGGAAAGCTGATGAATATTTTATTGAGATCTTTCCCTGATCTTTCCCTCCCTTAAAATCCCTGCCTTTAGATAACAGATAAAAACACTTAAGATAAAGAATTCAGTATGCAGGCGCATGCTTGCATGCTCTCTCTCTGACTGTACAGCACACGCATGCATTTTTTCTCTAGGCTTATATCTTTGTTTTTTTCTCCTATGATCTAAGGGTCCCAATGAGACTTGCAACCAGGGAAGCAGTAAGCAGCAGCAGTTCATCCTGAGCTAATGCCCTGAACTTGTTCCTAAGAGCCATTCTTTTGCTTCTGTAGCTTGTTTCCTGAGTCCACACAGTGCAGCTGGCTCACTTCTCTACCTCTGTGACTTTCTTTCTAAAAGGCCATGACAGCTCTCTGAATAGCCCACTTAAATCTTCTCTCAAGTGTACTTTCCATTTGCAAACGAAATAAACTTCCACTTGTGCTAGAGCTTTTGGCTCTGCATTCTTTCTTGCCTAACTCAAGAACTGACAATCAACATCTCTGGTAACAAAATGGTCACTGAAACAGCCTTATGGGCAAAATCCAGGTGTCCTGTCAAAGTTGAATACATAGAAAGTTAAAACAAGAAATGACAATAGATACCAGAATGCTATCTTTCAATAGGCTCTAGAAAACATATGCTTTCACAGTCCATTTCTCCTTGCCATTAAAGAGAAAACCACAAGTTCAAAATGGTGTCATTTGTGCTACAGCCCCCAATACCAAACCTGGATTTAATACCTGACATAGCCTCTGTTTCTATCTCTCCGAGAAATATAACCTTAAGCAACTTGTGCAGAATTTTCTGGTCAACACCATAAAGCTCGGGGGTAAACCTTCCTCATCCCGGTAGTAAGAGGCAATCTGCATGATAAAACCCTGAAGTTCCCTTTAGCCTGAAAGAAATGTCCTGGTCCCAAAATAATCTAGTCTTTCTTTTGTTAATAGCCCCTTTGCCCCACCCGTCTTTCTATAAAAACCCTACATTTCATACAACTTCTCTGAGCTGCCTTCTAGTCGCTAGATGGGATGCTGCCTCATTCACAAGTCTCTCTATAAAGCCAATGAGATCTTCAAATTTACCTGGCTGAATTGTTACATCAATGCTTTCTTTTAAGTATAACTTTCAATAGATAAGAACATTAAATAGTGAGCCTATTCCTTGTGCATTTTGTACTTATATTTGGCTAAAAATGGGCATGTTAAATTATCTTATGAAAAACCTCTTAAAATGTCATTTTTATGATACCTGTGTGGTCATATTTGTGTATACCAGCCATTGTAAATAAAGTGACTTGCTGATTAGGTTACATTTTATGAATAAGATTGTCATAACAAGATTCTTGAATAAAATAACTTATTTCATTCTCACTTTTCCTTGGAAATGTCATCAAAACAACCTGTGTTGCTTTTGTTTTAGAATTATAACTATCTCAATGCTATCTGAAAAGCAAACTAGTCATTGTCAATACCACACTGCCTTTAAGGTTCAACTTTTTTAGAATACTGTTGTTTTCTCTTATTACTGGTTGTAGTAATTTAATGTACAATTCTCACCATTTACTTTTTTTTAATTTTATTTATTAGTTATTATTATTATTATTTGGTTGATCCTAATCCTAGGATATTTTTTCCCATTGATTTTTGAAAGAGTGGAAGGAAGGAGGAGAGAGAGAAAAATATTGATGTGAGAGAGATACACATTGATTGGGTGCGTCCCACACGCACTCTGACCTAGGCCAGGAATCAAACCTACACTCCAAGTACATGCCCTTGACTGGGAATCGAACCCAAGACGCCTTAGGTCCTCAAGTTGATGCTTTAGCCACTGAGCCAAACTGTCCAGGGCTACTTTTTTTTTTGTAATGCATTGAATATTGGTGGAAACGTTTAAATACTGTAATAATTCTGATTTTCACAAATATTTGTACATAGGAATTAAAAAGCAATTCCAAAAAACATAGGCAATTAATTATGTATTATTAACTTCATCAGTAGAGATAAGTATAGTGTGAAATCTGAATATAACATTACTTTAGTAGTATAAATTCTCTTGTGCTCATTAAAATTTCACATAACTTAAAAGTTAAAAAAGTATTTTTATTGTTAATGTAAAATTTTTATTAAACTGTAACAAAGAAAATAAGTAAAAATTATGAGAATAATTCAATGAATTTCATAAAGTTATTACTGGTTACTAATGCAGATTTTGTAATCAAAGAAAACACAATAATTCAAGAGAAACATCAAAAGCAATTTATTCAAAGTAATGTCCATCTCTAGCGACGCATTTAACCCATCTTTCAGGTAATTTGTGGATACCGTCCCAATAGAACTTTTCTTGTTTTGAGGCAAACCATTCAGAGACCCAATTTTCCGCTTCTTTCTATATTTTGAAGTGCTGCCCAGAAAGTGTGTGTGCTATCGATCGGCAAAAGCAACGTTTAATCTTTCTGCAAGTTGTTTTTGAGTTTGACACACCTTTATCTAATAATGCTTGTAATCGTTGGTCTTCAAACTTTTTCAGTTGACCTGGACATTCTTTGTCTTTCACATTGAAATCATCACTTTTAAAACGTTTAAACCAGTGTTCACAAGTATCTTGAGATGGAGCATGCTCACCATAAGCTTCCCATAGTGTACAATAACTTTCAGCAGCATTTTTCTTCAAAATAAAGTAATAAATTAAAACTTCCCGCAAATGCTCTTTTTTTTGGCATGAAGTTCAACATTTTAAGCGTAAAAATATCTATGATGTTAACACCTTCAGCAAATTTAACATATGAAGTTTTGAAGCTTGTTGTCAATACAAAAAAATAGCATACATATAAAATTATATGTAACTTCACCTATTGAAAAAATATCCACATTATTAACTGGTACACCTAAGTATATAACTAATATCCAAGTGAGAAATAGGACATTATTAACATTACAAAATTATCCCTTTTGCTCCATTCCAATCATAAAACCCCCATCCTAAACTCAAGCATGTTAGATCAATTTTCCCTTTACTTGCACTTAATGTAAGTGGAATCTAAAGTATGTTTTCTTCAGTATCTGGGTTACTTTGCTCAACATTATTTTTAAGACATTCTTCCACATTGATTTTTGTAGTCTTTATTTACTTATTCTCATTGCGTAATAGTATATTATTACTGTACTCCATAATAATTCTACCATAAATAGGCATTTGTGTTGTTTCAAATTTTGAATATTATAAAATAGAGCCATTTTGAATGTCTTATGCACATTTTTTGTTGACTATGTATTAGACAGATATCAAGGATTGAAATTTCTGGATCTAAGTGAATTGAATCTAAATATTCTGCTTTATATGATACTGCTGAATGATTTTGAAAAGTGAATGCACAAATTTATACATGCTTAACAATACTTGCTACTTTTTGACTTTTTCTTCACATTCATTATAGTGGGTGTGTAGAGGCAGCATCTCTTGTGGTTTTAATTTACATTTTCCTGAGGAGAATGAAGTTGACAGGTTTTCATATGTTTATTGACCATTATAAAACCCTCTTTAGTGAAGTACCTGTTCAAGGTTTTGATCTATTTTTCTGCTATCTTATTTACTTCTTTCTAATTGATTCTTTTTCATAGATGCCAGTGTTCTAGGAAATATTCTGCTTTTTTCTTAATTTTCTTTAACATTTATGAAGCTGCTTTAAAGTCCTTGTCAGCTATTTCCATATGGGAATCACAACAGATCTGAGTTTACTGTAGTTTTCTTTGATTTTGGTCATACTTTTTTGTTGTGCTTAGTAATTTTGTTTTAATGATAAATACTGTGTTTTATTAATTAATTTTTATTGCTGACAGTATTATAGATGTCCCCCATTTCTCTCTCTTGGCCCCTTACCACCCAGCTCCCAACCCAGCCCAGCCTTTACCACACTATTGTTCATGGGCTAGGCATATATGCATACGTTCTGTGTTTTTTAACATCTCCAGATGATGTTATCTTCTTTGAGAGATGAATAAGCCTTTCTCTTAAATAAAGTGAAGGCTGGTCATCTTAGCCCAAATAGAAACAATACTGTCTACATGGACTGAAGACCAAGAAAAGGTATGAACAACTGATTTTCATTTGACCTCCCATGGGTTTCAAATTCCTAGTCTAGTGTCCAGGAGGTCCCCTCCCTTGATTGACGCCTGATTCTACAATCTTCTCACAATATTGAGAGGACTCTGCCTCATTGTAGAACTTGGCTTACATGTTAAGTTCCTGCCCTGTAAAAACCCTGATTTGCACATGTTCTGAATACTTGATCCCAAGTTCCCATCAAAAGTTCTCTGTCCAGTGTCAATAATTTTCTGCCAATACAAAGCTCCAGTTCTCTGATACTTGTTCATGCTCAGGAATAGCAAACTCCTCCACAACAAAAGTGGCTGTGATGTCAGCTAAAGTCCTCTTTTGTCTCTTTAGTCCCTCCAGATAGCATTGCCAATGAAAATAGCTGATGCCTTCAAAGAGATGATTTCTCTAGTTAATCTGGGTTGTCTAGTTTTCTGTGGTTGGAATACTTACCTGGTGGACATCCCACTGAAAAACAGAAACTTTTAAGCACAATGTATTAAAAATATATTTGCATGTTTACATATGTATATGTTCACATCCTAGATAATAAAATGCTAATATGCAAATCAACCGAACCATGGAACGACCGATCACTGTGATGTACATTGACCACCAGGGGCAGATGCTCAACACAGGGGGAGCGCCACTCAGTCAGAAGCCAGGCTCACGTCTGGTGAGCGCAGCAGCGATGGCAGGAATCTCTCCCACCTCTGGGGTAGCACTAAGGATGTCCAACTACTGGCTTAGCTCTGCTGCCCATGGGGAATGGGCCTAAGCCATCAGTTGGACATCCTCTGAGGGCTCCTGGACTGCAAGAGGGCACAGGTTGTGCATGGATTTCGTTGACCGGACCTCTATATGTTTATAAATATGTGTAAATAAAAGTGTATTGAACTAACTAAAATTACATTTAAATCTAATATTTAGACTTTAAGTCCTTAACAATAGAGAGGAAAGTGAACATTTGTAATACAGAAGTTATAGGCAGAGCTTTTCCATGTGCAAGTTTGAAATAATACATAATCAACTTTAAATGAATACCTATTATGTGGCATATACTCGTATTGATTCTGCTTCACTTTTGCATTAGGAAAATGAATATTCTTTCTATTAATTGTTTCATAACCTCTCCAGGAAATTCCTATTTGTGAGAACAGATCTAAAATTGGGGGTAAAAAAGGAAAAAAAATTATTTTAGCTATCTTAGTGAGGAGAAACAGAAGTAAGGAACTACAATAAGAGTTCAATCTTAAGCATAGACTGAAATAGGATTGTACCCAGGTGAAGTGGGAGTATGAGAAAATAGTAAATAAACCTGTGCAATGAGAAAATAGATTTAGTTTTAAAAAAAAGGAGGAAAGAAGAAACTGTCTTTATCCAATTATTGTTTCTTCCATGTTGTTAAACTTTATGAAGCTATAACTTTAATTTTCATGGTGACTTGAAACTGGCAATGAACAAATATCTTGTGCTTTTTGTCACTCCATATATTTAATTTAAAGGTCAGTCTTAACTTTTACTTGTACTTTCCTAAACCTTTACTTTTTCTGATACAATTCTCTGTATCTTTAGTGTTTTTTTTTCCAAAAATGGTAGCATTCTCATGTGTTATGCATTACTTATTTCTTCTGTATGAAGATTAATAAAGATTTTATGGAATACTGTCAATGATTATTTTAGGTTTCAGGACAAACTAAATATGTCCTACTTCATCTTATAAAGTGTAACCTACACAATTCCCACAATGTGTTTAATTTCCCACAGTCACGATTTGATTTTATTTGTTTCCCGAAAGGAATACTACCTGCAAATTTGTAGCAAGTTGTAGGCTGTAAGAGTTAGACACAAAGCTCCTTGTTCTTCCTAATAACATGCTCTTAGGCAGATGTTAAAGCATATTGTTATTTTATAATCCCATCAGTAATTCATTTTTTCTTGTTAGAGCAAACAGCAAGGAGTAAACTTAACCTAAAGTCTTATATTTCAGTTACTGTTTTGATTTACTTAATAATCAAATGTATAATACATATCTCTATATATATAGTTAATATAGTTAAATTTAATATAGTTAAATTGAAGTTGAACATAAATGTTATATTCTGAAATCACACATCAGAAATATAGCTACTTAAAATATGCTTACTTTTAGTGTACTGTGGTTTTTTTACAAAGCCATTATAATACTAATTTTTTACCATTATTCTTATTCTTATGTATAGTTTGTAATTGATAATAGATATATGCAAAGGCTATGTACATAATGTTTAGTCAAAACACCATATTCACACATGATTAAAATAACAATTTGATTTAACTAATATTTTCATAAAATAAATTATAAAAAGAAATGTATATACTATTTCAGAGTCAATATCTTCATGTTTTCTGTTTACAGATACTGTAGAATAAAGTAAGTAAATGGAAGAAAATTTTTTGAATTAAGAAGTCCTAAGCTTTGCAGAAATTGTTTTCAATTAATTACAGAGCATCAGTTTCTTAAATTTCCAGATATTCTTAATTCACAGATATATTTTATAAGATTAAAACAGTGAGTGCTTGTATAATGTTATTTATAGTTTTATTTTTTGTTTTGAGGAAGAAATCTCACTAAGATTTAAAGTATTTAACATAAAGTGTATATTTTTACTAGCATAACAAATGTAGGGTACAAATCTGTAGGAAATCAATACTGAGTTCCAAGTCTGTTTTAAAAACTCTTTCCTTATATAGGAATATCCTTTCCTTGCCATAGTAAAAATGATTTATTATAGCTAACGTTGTATTATGAGTCATTAAAGTGAATATAGAATCTGCTTAATGAAGTTCTTATATCCAGAAATAACATTTACATCTGCATATATGATGCTTAATGATAATTTTTAACAACAATTCTAATTTTCCCCCGGAAGCAAAACAAAGCATTTTAAAAATAATTAGACAAAAGCTATTTGGTATGCTTTTCCATTTTTTATTGACTCTTGAAATGCAGTAAAATTAGTTTATCACTTAAAGTAGAAATTTCCTGATTGTTTTGCAAAGCTGTCCAATTGAATATCTGTGAAAGGACTAACACAAATTTAACCCTTTAACACAGGCAATTTCTCATTAGTGTTTGACTATTCTGGCGTATGAACTGACAGCATTCTCCTCCCCCCGCCCCCCGCAAAAAAACAAATAAATAACATCATGTCCACAAAGAGCTTCAGATTGTGATTTTTTATTTGCCTATGTAGTTAGTTAAGAATTTTGAGATTAAATCGTTGCAAATTTAGGGGGAGCCCAAAATCCAATGATGTGTCCTTCAAAGAAAAAGGGAGAGAACAGAAATACAAAGGGGAAGGAAGGCTATGCGGAAATGGACATGCTAATAGGAATTGGAGTTACGCTGTAACCAGCCCAAGAATTCCTGGGGCCCACAGAACGTGGAAGAGGCAAGAAAATATCCTTCTTCGGCCTGCGAGAGCCTTCCGAGGAAGTACAGCTAACTCCTTGATTTCAGGTTTCTAGCCTCCAGTCCTGTGAAAGCATGCATTCCTGTTGTTTTGAACATCCATACACTTTGCTATGGCAGCCCTAGGAAAATAATAAACCTGACGGCTTTGAAAAGTAGCCTCATAAGAGACACTTGGGAAACTTGTTTTATTGATGTTACCATAGAAATTCACCCCGCCTGCGTATGGTAAGGAATCAGCCCTGGACAAACAGAGAACACTGACCCTGCCGATATATGCTGGAGCTACTTCCAGTGGGACAAAAAAGCAAGATGTGGAATTCTATGATCTCATATTAATCATGGATATTTATAAAATAACCATTTCTAAGAACCTAAGATACACCAGATAATGTGTACTAATGTTGACCACAGTATTAAAGGGCCAGACTTCCCAGGCACTAGTTGGGAATGAGACTTTCACGATATTTTTAGAAAATGAATTTTCTAAGACTCCCACAGGAGGATGGGATCTGGAAGAAGGCTTTGTTTTAGTAGTTACATTCCTCAGGTCCCTAAATCCCCTGCCCCTTAAGCCAGTCCTGGAAGAGGGGCAGCTCAGAGTTCAGCAATATCAGAAGCAAAGCCAGTGAACAGAGTTTCCGCAAGCCTGTGAAGTGCAGCTCTCAGGCGAGATTAAAGTCCATTCGTCCATGTCCGTGTGTGGAGCCCCACAGGGCCATGAGCCACGTGCAGCACAGGGGAGCATGCCCCTGCGGCAGGAGTCCCAGGAGCCAGGCACCCTGAGGCCATGAGAGCGAGGAAGGGCACTTCCCCTGTGTGAAGATTATATGTTTAGATTCCACAGGTTTGCGGTGGCCACAGCCATCCTGGCCACTGACTCAGTTTCGGGTGTGTTTGATGGGTAATTAGATTTCCCTGTCACTCAGATCTCACGGGGCATGGGTCCAACTGCCTTTGTCCAGTCCCTTCCCCTCAACGAGCAGGGAACAGACCTGGAGTGTTAAATGCAGCTTTTTGGCAAAGCTGAACCAATGGCATGCCTGTATTATTTGGTCTCCTCTATCACTTCTCTCCTGTTAGGTAAATAACAACTGGGGTTATTACAATGTTGTCACTAAGAATATAACAGACTTCAATGAGTAAATAAACCAGGAATTCATCTCTACTCTTAAGGTGCCTTCAATCTCTCTCCAAAAAGAGGAGAAAGTATATTTTATAGGTGTTATAGGTGTTAAGCCAACAAAAAGTATTTCTCAACCTTAGTTAACATTGATATTCAAACCAAAAACGTGGGGTGTTGAGTCTGAGTTCTTTGTCTTGCAAAATTGAAAAATGAAGTTGCTGACAAATAACCATCAGCAGAACGGAAGTTTATTGAGAGAAGCCAGTCCTGGAAAAAGAGCAGCTGGGGTTCCAGGAGCCGGCCAGTGTCCAGAGCTTCCTCCCAATGTTACAGTGGGGAGACATTTAGCATCCAAGCTAAATAAAATCTAATGGTACATGTGTGGAGGCCACAGCCATAGCCAAGTGAGTGCAGGGATTCCGTCACAGGAACGAAGGTTGGGGACCATTGCATGCCTAGGAGAAGAGAGGGAGAGGGAGGAATTTCCGTGCCTTTTAATTTAGGGGATGGGTACGGTCTTGTTAGCTTCTGGTTGGTCTTTTCTAAGAATTCTGCCTTAATAACATTCTTGGGATTGGTTACATGTCTCAGTGTCTTACGATTGGTTATCTGCAAGCTGCCTGTGTTAGCAACATCTGTACATTTTAAAGTTTGCCTTCTGCATGTGCCCTTCCTTTTCCACCCAGCTGGGTTATTCTAGTAACTCTGTTTTGGGGTTCTATTTGTCCCTCACTCCTCCCACCCCACCCATGGACCCAATTCTTGACTACCTAGCTTCCTTCTGTCTCCTCCATATCACCTAGAAAACTTTACAGAAAAATGTGAGCATTTTCTTCCTAAAAATGCTGACTTACCGTGTATGTTTTTACTTACTGCTTGCTTTTCTTTTGTTTTTAAATGTCCCTACTTGATTCAACTGACAGAACTCCAAAATTCTCTTGGAGTTCTAGCCTTCAGGACTGGTGCTCTTCTGACCTCTTGGAAATAAAGTGATAAAGGTAGATTGTACCTGGATATTTTATACAATGGCTAGTAGCTGCTTCCATAGCTAGGTTGGCATGGGCTGGGCTGGCAGCAGGCAGTGGCGTACCATAGAGAACTCAGTAATATGATCTGGACAAGCAGCCTGTTCTCTCACATTCAAATGAAACAGACTTTAATCCCAAACTATTCATCATGGAAATTCCAAGTCTTTCAAGTTTTTTGAAGTATGTAGGAGAAGTGATGTCTTTTGATTACTTACATCTGGACCCATGCTCTTGACTTTAATTCTCTCAGTCCATTAATGTTTTCACTATCCCTGGCATAGATTGTTGTCCTAGTTTTATGATACAAACCTTTTCCTTTAATTGATGCACAAAACATTTTTGTGGAGAACTCTTTTTTGAAAGTCATTGTGCCTCCCCCCTCTGTGTCTCTGTTTTTCTTTCTTTTACATCACACATGCAAACACACATACACAACACACACACACTTGTTACAATATTTTATTAAAAATAAACTTAAAATGTAATATTAAATAGCATATGCCAAGTACTGGATATCACAGATATACTTGTTCCAAAGCTCACTGAGATTTTTCCCTTTTTTTCAGTATGAAATACCTGATTATCCTTTTCATTAAATCCATTAGCTCTTTGAAATGCACCTGCTTCTATCTCAAACATTTAATAACTTCTCTAAACCTAAATGAAAGCACTGACTTTGAAATGACCAAGAGTTGTCTTATGGACCTATGTCATCTACAACACTAACTTAGATTCAGGTTACAACCTTGTCAATATTGTTTCAGTCTACAATTTTGAAGATCCAAAGGCCTAACTCGAGAAAATGTTCCTGATTGATTGCTTCTCTCTAACTCATCCTTCCATACTGCAATAGTCAGGACAAATGAACTATTGTGCTAGTACTTGCCAACTAATTTCACTTTTCAGAATAGCTTTTCTACTTTCTATAAAACATGTTATATCATCATATCAACTACTTCAGTGACTTCTCTATGAAGTGACTATATCATGTACTAAAACTACCTTTAAGTCTATTTTTAATGATCTCCTTTCATGTCTCAGATGACCAATGTATAGTTGGCATTTCACAAACATTAGTTCCTGCTATCTTTATTTGATTAAATCTGAAAATTCAGTAGATTGGTAAAATAAATTTTGAGAAGTAAATTGATAGCCAATTATGCATAAAACTCAGAACCAGAGCTATTTAGACCTGATGCTGGGGGTGGGAGGGAATGTCATCACAGGGTTTCTGAATGAAGTGTGGTAGGTAGGATTATAAACCAGCATATGCAAAATTGTCTTGAAGCCAGGAAATTATCAGCAATCTTATTGAAGCAAGTTAGGTATGAGCTAGTGAGTCTAGGTCCAGGTTGATGGAAATATAAATGAAGAAGAATATTTGACTCAGGGTAGTTTGTAAGTAAAATTCAACAGAATGATTGAATTATCTTTTTGAATGAAAGACAATTCAAAATTTTAAAGTTAGAAACAACTGGGAAAATGAGTAATGTCAAAGTTAAATACCAGAAATATTAAGAATAACCAGTTTTAAGAGACACTATAAAGTTAAAGTTAAAATTTCTAAGGTTGTGGGGAAACATCTCAGTAGATATCTCTTAAACATAATTATGCATAGAAGTGAACTAAATTTGACTGTTATAGGTGTTGTGATTAAAATTACATAAAAGTAGCACACTTTTCTTCAAGGGAAAATCTAGAACTCATCAGCTTTCTGAGATAACCAAGTTCAGATGGCTAGAACCAAGATGGAAAGCACAGAGGGAGACAGTTTGAGGACAAAAATAATTTTAGGCTCTCTATAAATTTTTCCAAATGCCATAAGAGGAAAAGAAGAGAGAAGGAATGGAGAATCCTTCATCATGGGGATTGCTCTTCACAGAGCAATCAAAACATTTATAATAGAAACAGGGGTTAAAAGAAAATGGGCACAACTTCATAACTTCACTAAAAATAACTAATAATTAAGAAAAAATACATTTCACAAAATAGAATAAAATATATGCACGTCCAATATTGCTTGACACTTGGAATTCTTAAAAGATTTTTTTGAGTTGAGCGGTTATGTAGAATGTTATTAGTAAATCCATTATTGAGAAGTAGGTATGTTATCATTAAATAGAGCAATTGTTTGGGACAAAATGCTGTAATTTTCCCTCCATTAAACACTGGCCAAATTAAACAGAAATTGTAACCCAAATGTTTTAGTGCATGTGTCTTCTACTTGCTCAGTGTTTCTTCAAGAACCAGAAGGCTCAGGAGGTATCTTGGACCAAGACACCATCAGTTCCCTCTTGGATTAATTACTCAATGTCCTACTAAAGGATCTCCCTGCTTCTCTGCCCATCTGCAATTTAGTCTCAGCAGAGTAAATTGTTTCTTTTTGTTTCTTTTTGGATTATGTCATTCCTCTGCTCAAAACCTTCCAAAGGCTTCACGTTTCACTCAGAATCAAAGTCAAAATTATTTAAAATTTCTGACCTCTTCTCCACACTAGCCTTTATGTGATTCCCCTAACATGTCAGAGAGGTCCCTGTCTTGGGCCTGAAAGGATTGCTACTCTCCTAGATATCACACTTCATGCAAGGCCTGGTCTAGTATCAATTTCTCAGTCAATTCTTCCCTGAGCACCACATGTAAAGTAGCAACCCCTCTGTATCCCAAATCCCTATATTACCAAGGACTGTCCTACTCTACTCTTTTTTATTTGCTAAGTATTTATCAGCTTCTAAATATTATGTAATGTATTGACTTTAATATGGATTATTTATATTCCAATTTCCTTAACTGATTTACTTATCTCCATGAAAACAATTTTTGTTTCTTTTTTCACAGTTGTGCCTAAAACAGGGTATCAGGTTCATTGTTGGTGTTTATTAAATATTGCTTGCATGTAGTATTTGCATTGCTGGTGGGCAGGAGCTTACCCCATTTGTGGTGAGTCCTTTATTCCAACCATTCCCACCATTTGCCAAGATGATAGTATTAAAAAGAACTGGTTGAGGTAAAGAAACTAGGATAGGAAGTTACTCCTCTTTTCCTTAATAATTCACATGATAGAAGTTGTCATTTTGTTGATTTTCAGCATCCATTTGTTAATAAACCATAAAGATAAGGCCTGATTCTGAAGACAAATGTATATCCCCCTATCTGGAATGAACCTTCTAAAACATGAAGATACCACAAAGATAGGAACAAGGTAGGAGCCTGAGGGAAGTCAAGGTGGAGAAAGATCCCTAATAATATGTTTTTAATGAATGAGTGGAATGTTGCCATAGTCTAATTCCACCTCTTCACAAATCACTAATATAAATAAAACACAAACTAGTATTTTTTACTCACAGCAATTTAATTTGGGTTTCTGAAAATTATCTACACTAATGAAAGAGAAACATGCAAATTGGTGTCACTCTGCTATGCTCACCAGCCAATCAGGATGAGTATGCAAATTAACCCAACAAAGATGGCAGTTAATTTGCATATGCAGGAAGGGAATGAAGACAACTGAAGACTAAAGAGGCTTGGCTTCTCCACTCCAGCTGCACTGGAGAAGCCAAGCCTCGCTCCTGTGGCCAGACCAAAGGCCTGGGTCTTGGGTGCTGGAGGAAAACTGGTGCTGGCAGCTAGGGGAAGGAAGGCCTACTGCACGAATCTTCGTGCAACGGGCCTCTAGTCTATATAATAATAGCCTAAGCAACCATTAAGGCAGAATGACCAGTTGCTATGATGTGCACTGTCCAACCAGGGAGCAGACTCAATGCAGGAGCTGCCCTCTTGTGGTCAGCATGCTCCCAAAGGGGAAGAGCTGCTCAGCCAGAAGCTGGGCTCACGGCTGGCAATGCAACGGTGGTGGCAGAAGCCTCTCCTGCCTCCACGGCAGTGCTAAGGAGCAGCTAGCAGGCGGATGGTAAAGAATGAGAGGTCCCAGACTGCAACAGGGATGTCCATCTGCTGGCTTAGGTCTGATCCCCCACAGGGAGAAGGCCTAAGCCAACAGGCAGACATCCCCCAAGGGGTTCTGGACTGCAAGAGGGCGCAGGCCAGGCTGAGGGACCTCACCACAAGTGCATGAATTTTGTTCACCAAGTCTCTAGTGTCCAATAAATCTCTGACTAACTTTGTGAAGAGTTAGGGAAGCTTTATGGCTTTGTTACTGTTGTTTCATCACAGTTACTCTGATAATCTGTCATAATGTGTCTAAAAAGTTTATTTTCTGAAAGTATAAATGGATTGTGATAAATCATGTCTAATTGATTCAATATTCCCTGTAAAATTTAGGATGACCCAAAGAGCTCATTAAAATAATTTCATACACTATTTAACTACTTCAAAATCAAAATTTCTTCTTGATCTGGAACATTTTCAAGCTGAGGTTTCTAATCTCATTTATATCCCTTTGATCATCCATCAACTTTTCCTCATCATTTTCAGTTAGAAAACTCAGCTCATCTCTACTCTTCTTACATCTATAAACACACTTGTGGCCACCTTTTTTCTAGTACTCTGAAAGCTATGATTTTATCTTCAAATTTGTCTCCTTTAAATTCACATTTTGTTTGCTCTGAAGTAGTATGAACAGATCTCATCTTCCCATTTTCTAAATTGTGCAAGAGTTTTTTGTACAAATTCACATTACACTAAATCTCTTGCTTGCTTTCTCATTTATCTCAGATTTTCTTTTAGCTCCCAATCCATTCCATGATCCAGTTTAAAATGCCTATCTCTCTGAAACTTAAAGACAGGGCTGCAATCTCATTTCATTTCACTCTCTATTCATCTGTCCATGTTACAACTATTGCTTATACGAGAACATTTTCTGCCACCTAATGATTACGTTCTGTGTCTTCTGTTTAATCAGCATTCTGTGTCACTTAAAACTCAGTGTAAAATAGTTTTTTTCTGAATGTCCTCAAAAATATTTTCTCTGCACAAATTTATTGATAGTGTAATCTATGCATTTAAAACTTTATAAAGAGCAAATATTTTCTAATTTACACAATTGTAATATTGACTATTTGTTATTATACTTTCCCTTAAATGAAAATTTATACAACTCACCTCATGGTTCTCCACATTGACAACAGAAAAGACATTGATATTAACCAAAATTTCATTTTCACATCTTAATCAATATTATTCATGCACTTCTGTCTAATGTCTTTGACAGGACTGATTGCAGTAATTCAAGGAAACCAGCACGTCTCTAAATTTATATTACTTGCTGGCACAGCTTTACAAAAAGATTGCCTTTTGTATATTCATTTTCTAAAAATTATGTTCAGATTTATATATATTCATTTTCTAAAAATTATGTTCAGATTTATAAGTTTGCTCTAAAGTAAAAGAGAAAAAACTAGGTAGCATAATTGTGATATTGTTACAAACTTAAATATATATGCATGCTTATAAATAGACTAGAGGCCCAATTCTCAAATTTGTGCATGGATGGGGTCCAGTGGGCCCGCCTCGATGAGGCCCATTGGGTGGGGCCAGCCGTGGGGTCTAATGCTGGCAGCTATAGCTTTCCCCCAGCTGGATCCAATTGTACTTTAAAGATGGCCGAAAGAAAACCTGCAGCAGAACTGTTTTGCATTTCACGTGCCATGAGATGAAATTGTTTATGTGTTGTTTGCAAACGTATATCAAGATGGAGGATGGTCCTTTAATGATTTTTGCGTTCTTCCCAGGACTCTGCCCTCAGTTTCCCAATATGACCTTCATGTCTGTTTGTTTAAAAGTCTTTCTGTTTTTGAATGTGCCTACACTTCACTGTTGCTCCTGGCAACTCATGGGTCCTCTTTGCCAGCCCTCTCTTTAAAGAGAGATTGAAAAAGAAAAAAAAGTTAAAAAGAAATAATAAAAATAAAGAGAGATTGAAAGCTCACCTAATCTGCAAGGCACCACAATTTCACAAAATCCCCACCCAGCCTCTCTACATTCCTCTGCAAAGGGCCACCATCCTGCTAATGCATAGGTCACCTTTTTGGCTAACTTGGCAGGTCTCCTGGGGCTGTGGAGGGAGAGCTCCACACCTTGGCTGCATTATTTGCAGAGCCCTCTGGAGACTCTGGTTGGGGATAGAAAGGACTGATAATTATTTTCTTGTGCTTTCGCTAAATGTACATGCACCAGGGAGCCAGGCAGTGATTTAGGGGTATTGGGAGCCACTCAAGGCGAGACCAGCCAGGTGAGGGGCCATGGCCATTCCAGTCATCTGGCCTTCCCACTATTCAGTCGCTGGGCTTTTATTATATAGAATTTCTGTTAGCCAAACGTAATTTTTCTATTAAATGAAACCTTAAAAGAGCTTATTATCTATTGCTATTTATAGTTAATTTTAGTATTGGGAGTTCTAGTTCTAGTAAGGGATGCGGTACAGCCTAACCTTACCTGATGGTTAAAGGATGCCACTAACCAACAAGGAGAAATGGATAGGGGGAAAGTGTGAGAGACATTTTAAGTCTACCTCAACTCCCCTACTCAATGCTATTCAAAAGAGTAAAACAGATTATTTTGATTTTGAAAGATTACTAGAATAATTGAAAAGGTAGATCCCATTGTAGAATTAAAAAAAAGAAAACAAGGAATGCTGAAACCTGACACTCCTTCAACCTCTCTGTTCTTTCAGAATGCTGGAAACTATACTTAATTCTTTGGAAAAAAAAATAGGGAATACATTTCTATTCAAAAGTGGATTAGTCAAGAAGAAAAACCCAAATATTCTGGAAAATGAAATTACCCACAAAACATACTAGTTACATCTGGACTTTTTTTCAATAAACATACAGTTGGCCCTCCATATTCCTGAGGATTTCACCATCACCAAAAGCAGATTGAAAACAGTATTTTCAAAAGAAAGAAAACAGTATTTTCAGGTCACAGTTGGGAATCTGCAGGTGTGGAGGGCCGACTACTATCATTGGTCTATGCCATTTTATATAAGGGACTTGAGCATCCATGGATCTTGGGATCTCTAAACAAATCCCCCATGGATATCAGGGGGACGGTAGTTGTTTAGGGAAGTAAAAAGTAATATGTGGATTTTCTGCTGACCAAAGGGTCTGTTCCCGTAATCCCCACATTGTTCAAGAGTCAACTACACAAGCACACATTTCATACCTGGTACATTATCAGTACACAATACCATTAGATATAATATTGTTATCTATATCTACACTAATAAAAGAGAAAGATGCAAATTGACTGTACCTTCTAGATGGCCACCAGTCAATCAGGAGTGAGTATGCAAAATAACCTCATTGCACTGTATGGCCTGCTTGCCCATCACTGTTGCAACCTGGGAGCAAGCAAGCGCTGCCAGCAGGCAGCTCCCAGCACAGCCTGCTTGGCCGTTGCCACAGCAACCAGGGAGCAGGCAAGTGTTGCTGTGGTGTGGAGCAGGCAGACCCCACAGAGAGCAGAGAACCACAGGGAGCAGGCCTAAGCCATCAGTAGGACATCCCCAGAGGGCTTGGAGAGGGTGCAGGTAAGGTTGAGGGACACACACACACACACACACACACACACACACACACACTGTGCATGAATTTTGTGCACCAGGCCTCTAGTTATATATAAAACAAACAAAAAACCTGATTAACATTTTTTTTCCTTAAGATACTTCAATGCCTCATCTAAAACTGCCCCCATTCCCTCCTCATTATACACAAGCTCTTCAAAGTATCATGCAAAAACCTCCATATTGTGGACTCTAATATTTTTCCAACGTTTCTTAAAACATCAAGGCTGGTCCCTGATCATACAAGACTCACAGGAAAAGCCACATGGATTTTTCCTTCCCATCCCCTTAAACAGCTTTTCAAAGCCAGGTGAATTGCTGTGATTTAAAAAATTCCCTCTCATACTTATATGCACACAAGTCAAATGAGTTATCAATAAGAGTTTTCATATGCCCTGTTCAAACTCCCATTCCTGCATTAATGGTACCTGTTATCATTTTCTGTTTTTGCCACCCAACAAAGATTCCTGGAAGAATCTCTTGTTCTTTGTAATTTTCTCTTATTTTTCACTTTTTAGTTGATTTCAACATCTCCTGTGTTCCAGGCTCTCTTCCAGTTAAACTTATTAATTTCTTTCTTATTCCATACTTTGAATTGCTATTACATATTAAAGCTCAATATTTTAAAAAATATTTCATTTTCCCTGAAAATGTATTCAAGCGTTTTTAAAATATAAATAGTGCTTTTCAATGTTCTTTTTCTCTACATACCACTTAATTTGTAGCAATTCAAATCCGCTTCTCATATCTGAATCTAGAAGTCAATTAATGTGTTCAGCTTCCAGCTTCAAACATTCATCTATGAATCCCTTTTGTATTCCTTTAAGTAATATCCAAATGTGTACAAATAAAATAAATTAGAAAATCTAAACCCCAGAGTGCATCACTTGCTTATGGCTCTAAGCCAGCATATCTGGATTTGCCAGTGGACTCCAAAGGTTCTATTTTGTATTTTCCGATCTTCTTTAGATCAGGTTTTTTGCTGTGAGTTACAATGTCCAAATAAGTGTACTATAGCTCCTTATAAATTGATAAACTGATTAATAAACTTGGGGTCTTATTAAAATGCAGGTTGTGAATTAGTATATCTTGAAGGGGCTGAAGTTCTGAATTTCTAACTAGCTCCAGGTGATGCTTATGCTGAAAGTCTGCATATAGGAGATTAATTAATGATTGTCTACCAGAGAGATCAGAAGTTGGATGCACGATAGTAGTGATGGTGATGGGAGTGAAATGGTACTCCAGATGCCTGTGAAGTTAAATTGTTATCATTGGGGCTACAGAACTCCAATATTCTGTTGCTGTTTGGCCAATGGGGACAGCATTGAAGGAAGAATGACATGTCTGAATCTTTCAAATCAAACTGAAATGTTCTATTTTATTATATGAACATAATTATTATTAACCCACTTTTTCTGAGCACTTATTTAATGCTTACTGAGTCATATGTATTTTATTGTAAGTACTTTAGATGTATTTCTAATTTGATTCTATTAATATCCTTATTTTTCAGATGAGAAAATTGAGCCAGAAAGATAGTAATTTGCCTCAATTTCAATAAGATAATAAGTGGTGAACATGTGATTTAAATATAGTAAGTCTGACTACTGTGCTAAAACTTTAACAGGTTTCTAGAGATTATAGAGTTTACAGTCAAAATATGAATGGGGAGGACTAGAGAAAAGAGAAACTTGGTCCAAACATATAAGCCAAATAATTATTACTAATTGGACTTATTCTAACCATTTAACTAATTCTAAGCTTCACTGTTTTCATCTCTGATTTTGAAGGGTTTTGACGTTTTTCAATAGGAAGTTCAAGCTGGTTATTTCAAAGATGCCAGCCATCTGGCATTAAATCAGAAGTCTTATGAATTATTTGGAAGCTTCTTTTGATCATAGATATGAAAACAGCATGATATCATTTTTTATCAATTCTCTGGATTTATTTTAGAATCATAACCTATTTA
The DNA here is from genome assembly GCA_004026665.1 of Murina feae. Taxonomy (NCBI): domain Eukaryota; kingdom Metazoa; phylum Chordata; class Mammalia; order Chiroptera; family Vespertilionidae; genus Murina; species Murina feae. The sequence goes on along the minus strand of PVJC01000114.1, from coordinate 71,461 downwards.
GAATAACTTTTTTGTTTTCTTGTTTCCTAAATGTCAATTTTAAAAGACCCTAAAATTCTTGATACTTTCCATGTGACAAAATAAGGACCTCTAATTTTCACTTTGGCTAAAAATTATACAATTTAAGTGGAAATACACATTTTATATTGTGTGAGACATTTCCTTAGAATGTAAAATATATTATTCTGTGTTAATAAAAATATATAAGCCTAACAAAGGAGGCGTTGTCCTATTATATCCTCAGTTGGTGACACATTACCTAAAATATTATGTTCTGCTGGGAGCACACGCTCAAGAGGTCGTTTTAAAACTGAAAACTTCGAGAAAAAAATGTGTCAAAAATGACAAGAGGATTAGAAACCTGTCATATTAAATGTATTTAAAAGCACACACAACTTTTATTTTTTATTTTATTTTTTTGTTTATTTTTCCCCTGCTTCTGATTACTAAGCCCAGTACATAGGATCTTACAATTAAAAAACACTCACCGAGACTGCAGGGGAAAGCTGTTTTTGTGGAACCTGGAAAACAGAATGTGGAGAAAAGAACAGAAAGCCAGCTCTAGGGCAGTCCATCCCTCTAACCCAGCATTAACTGGGGCAGGGAAAGTCATCTAAATGCTGGGTAGCACACACAACTTTTAAAGTGAAGATATAAATGAGACAGGAGGCTGTTTTCAAATTTTTGAAATATAGCCTAGCATGTGGAGGAATTAATTGTCTTCTGTGTGGCCTCAGAATAACAGAATAGAAATGAATGTCTGAAAGCTGCAAGTTGCCTCAGGAATTACTCTTTGAGAAAGACAAATATCCCCAAATTGAAGTTGCTGAAAGCATTCGCATATGAAACAGTTTGGTCATAGTGATTTATTTACTCTTCTATGAACTTTTTTCTGAAGTTTTGTTTGTGCTAGATATTTCAATGTCCACAGCACAATAAAATTTAAAAGAAAACTTAAAATCCATGCAGCAACACCATCAATTGAAGAGACTGTCTTGACTCCATTGTGTGTTCTTGCCTCCTTTGTCAAATACTAATTGCGCATAGTGGTTTAGCTCAATTCTGGGTTCTCTATTCTATTCCATTGGTCTATAAGTCTGCTCTTGTGCCAGTACCAGGAATTTTGAGAACAACAGTATGGAGTTTCCTCAAGAAACTAAAAATGGAACTCCCACTTGACCCAGTGATCCCACTTCCAGGAATATATCCCAAGAAACAAGAAACACCAATCAGAAAGAATATATGCATCCCTACATTCATATCACTACAGTTTACCATAGCTAAGGTTTTCAAACAGCCTAAGTACCCATCAGCAGATGAATGGATTAAAAATCTGTGGTACATCTACACAATGGAATACTTTGTTGCTGTAAAAAAGAAGGAATTCTTACCATTTGTAACAGCATGGATGGAACTGGTGAGCATTATGCTAAGAAAAGTAAGATAGTCAAAGAAAGATAAATATCACATGATCTCACTCATTTGTGGAATATAATCTAATCTAATAAAAAGGTAATATGCAAATTGACCCTCACTCTGTTACACCTAAGCCACGCCCACCAGCCAATCAGAGCAGCTGTATGCAAATTAACCCAGCCAAGATAGCGGCCAGCAGCCACGGAGCTAGAGCAAACAGGAGGCTTCCATTGCACCACCAATGGAGGAAGCTGCCTGCCTAGGCCTCCACTCAAGGCAGCAAAGTTTCAATTATAGAAGATAAACACCAGAAACCTGATTCTAGCCAGCCTCACTGGGACATTTCAATGGAGCTGTGAGCAGCCTGAAAATGGCCCTAGCCCCTCACCCAGGCTGGCCACACCCCAATGGGGTGAGAACCCACTGGGGGGCTTGGCAAGCTTGCAAAAGCCATCAGCCCCTCACCCAAGCTGGCCAGGCACACCAGCAGGTGGACATCCCCTGAGGGTTCCCAGACTGTGAGAGGGCACAGGCCGGGCTGAGGGACCCCCCTGAGTCCACACATTTTTGTGTAGTACCCCTAGTGAACAACATAAAACTGATTAGCAAAAACAGATCCAGAGACAGAGAAGCATCTATCAGACCATCAAATCTCAGAGGGAAGGTAGGGGAGGGTTGGGGTAAGGGAGAGAGATCAACCAAAAGACTTGTATGCATGCATATAAGCCTAACCAATGGACACAGACACCATGGGGGTGAGGACATGAGTGGGGAGGCGGGGGGGAGGGAATTATAGGGGGATAAGGACACATATGTAATACCTTAATCAATAAAGAAAATAAATCCTATATATATATAAGAAGATCCATGCAGCAGGTTGTTATTCTAAGATGGCAGCAAAGAAATCTGTCCTACGTACTTCACAATCTAACATTGATACTTCTTGTTAATATATAGGCTCTACATGTCCTCCTCTTGAATCTCTGGATCATAATGGAAGTGATATCGTATGACTTCCAAAGCTAGGTCATATATAGAATGCATCTTCTTCCTGGTCCTTCTGAGATGCTTATACCTGAAGCTCATCTACCACAGTTTGAAGAAAACCAAAATAAGGAGACATGTGAGAGTTGAAACCTTTGAGATCATTTCAAACCCAGTCACCATCTGACTAGCGCCATAAGCAAGACTCAGAGTGACAATCACTCAATTCAGACCAATCAGCTCCAGGACCATGAGAGAGAAGAGTAAAACAATTATTGTTGTTTTAATCCACTAATTTTATGGATTAAGTTAATCCATTAATTTTTTAAATGCAGAAATTAATAACTGGCAAAATCCTTACTAATTCCTTATAAAATAAGTAACGCTAATTAGTATTATCTAATTTACTGTTAATATTTGTTTTAGAGCACAGATACTTTTTTTCTTCTTTGGTAGCCTAAAAACAAATAATTTCCAAAAATTATTTTCTAAAGTGCTTCAGAAAATTTTATGATTTTGATATTCTTTTTTTTTTTTTTGTCCATGATCATTATTTGGGATTTCCTTTATCCTTTGTTTAAAGCAATTTTTCAGTGGATATTTGTTGTGCCTCTTTAGTGTCACTATATAACTCAAGTGGATTTTCCTGTAATCATCATCAATCATATACTATGATCCACTACTATTGATTACTGTATCCTGCTTTATGTACTATACTTTTCTTTTGTATTGATTCTTGGCTTTTTATTACTAATATTTTTATATGATTTAAACTTCTTCATTTCCTTTTTATTCCATACTTTGCATTGCTATTACATATTAAAGCTCAAAATTTTCCAATCGTAAAAATGAAAAATTGATAATATAAATGGGATGTTTCTAATTCATTAAACATAGTTATTAAATAGTATTTTATATTCAAAGTATTTGAAAACTAATTTAAAAACCAATAAGTATACCTCAAGGTAAAATAACAGATGCTTATTTTCTGGTATAAATAAAGGTTTCCTATAGCACCGATTTTCAACTGGTGTGCTGCAAGAATTTTTAGAACATGTCAGGAACACTGACCTCTTTTCCCTTAAATTGTCAAATAAAAAAAATTACAACAGCCACCACAACAATAGCCATCCAGTGTGAAAGAATCAAAATTATACCTATTTTATTTTCAGATTGGCAAGATTATATCTATTGGTGTGCCACAAAATTTTAGTAACTAGTTTACATGTGCTACGAGATTAAAAAGCTTGAAAATCACTATCCTATAGGGTGACCTAGACTTTTTAGGCCAAAGAGATTTAATATCCGGTGGCATTTTAAAAAATATTTCAATTCATTGACTATACATTTTTAAAACTGCAAATATAGAAAATTGAGACCATATTGTGTTTTCTATTTTCCCCAGAAAACATAATGGTTAATCATGATATATCTGTGACTCAAAATATATTCTCCCTTTCATATAATAATATACCAGGTAAACATAGAGCAGTAATAATCATATTATTTAAAATGCTCTGAAAAAAAGCAAATCTTTGGAAATAGAAAATATATTGGTAATTGACTGGAATAGAGAAGAGGTGAATCAATAGTAAATATGCAAAGGTAACATCTGCTCTTTATAGACTCGCCCCAAGGAAAATAAAATTTAGAATCCTGATAAGGTCACAAGATTAAAGTCTTTTTAACTTCAAAATTAACTACTATTTCTATAAGTAGAAGACTAAAATTCAGGTATGACTGAATGAAATAGACTTAAGGTTAAGGATACAGAAATAATATCAAAGTCTAGTTAGAAATGTTTAATAAAGACTATCAAAATATTCTGCCAAATTCCATTTCTGTAGGGTAATAATGCTCAACATTTTCTTATATATGCATGGATCAAATGAAGGAAGATTTTAAGTGCCAATGCCTGGACCCCACCCCAAAGATCCAGTTTCATTTGGTCTAGGTTGAGCCCGGGCATCAATATTTTTTAAAACAGCCAATGTTGTTTTAATATGTAGCCAGAGCTGAAAATTGTATTTTACATTATCATTGTTTCTCCAATGATCGTCCACAAAAGTGGAATCCTATATTTATTGTGGGAAAAATAGGGAGAGTGAATTCTTTTTATTAATTAAGAAAACTCTGCTTATCAAAGTCACTGGCCTTCTTTCTATTTCCTCCTTTGCCATGACTTCACTTTGGATAAAGTCTATTCATCATACCATTGATCTGGTACTCTATTTCATGAGCACAACATATACCACATTCAAACAGAGGTATTTTGTTTGTTTGTTTTTGTTTTTAATTTGCATGTGTGGTTTAGCGTAGCATCTTGTCTCCTGTAATTCATCATGAGAAGAACTTGCCCTGGGTTAGACTTTTTTTTGAGAGAGAGAGAGAGAGAGAGAGAGAGAGAGAGAGAGGCAGGGAGGAGAGGGGGAGAGAGAGAGAAAGACATCAATGTGAGAGAGACACATTGACAGGTTGCTTCCCGCACACACCCTGCACCCTGACTGGGGCTTGGGATAGAACCTGCAACCCAGGTACATGTTCTTGACTAAGAATCAAACCCAAGACTCTAGTGCAGAGGTTCTCAACCCATGGGTCACAACCCCGATGGGGGTCAAATGACCCTTTCACAGGGGTCACCTAAGACCATCCTGCATATCATTAAGATTCATCCTGCATTATGACTCATAACAGCAGCAACATTACAGTTATGAAGTGGCAACAAAAATAATTTTATGGTTGGGTCACAACATGAGGAACTGTATTTAAAGGGCCAGAAGGTTGAGAACCAGTGCTTTCATGCATGAATTAATGCTCTAATCACTGAACGAACAATCCAGCTAGGTCTACACTTTGACATTTTTTTGAATGTAGCATTATCATAGCAATATCCAACCAACACAAACTTAAATAGAGACCCAAACTCAAAATTCCTAAAACTATGTAATAGCTTGCCTTTATTATGAATCTTTCAAGAGAAGTCAATATCATGTAATTTTGCAAACTTTTATATCATTACAAAACTTTTTATTTCAGGAATCATCTCAAATAACTGTTTTCAGTAGAAAATACTGTGGGAAATGCAAAATACATAATGAAGAGTTAACAAATATTGTATGGAACTATACTAGAATTATCATTGATTATGCTAGTTATCAATTTGCAATAAGACATTTATAAGCTAATCATAAATGAGGAAATAATAAATAGAAAAACTTGGGGGGAAAGGTGATTACTTGGTAGAGGTGAAAGCATCAAAAATTTTGTGTCAGATCTTGGATTAGTAGTTAAAACTACAAAAATGAATAGAGATATAATCTAAGTTTTCAAAAATAACTCTACTGAGGAATATTTTACATATCATACAATTCACTATTTCAAGTGTAGAGATTAATAGTAAATTTACCATTATGTAACTATCTCTATAAATCAGGTTTAGAATATTTTCATCACTCTGATATTCCCTTAATATATTTACTATTGGTTCACCTCTTGTCTATTCTAGTCAATCATCAATATATTTTCTATTTCTAAAGATTTGCCTTTTCAGAGCATTTAAAATGGAGTAATACAATATGTGATTTCTTGTATCTGGTTTCTTTCACTGTTCATAATTTTTTGAGGTTCATCTATATCATAGCATATTCCCATAGTGTGTTATAATAGCTGAATATTCTATGGTGTGGTTATAACACATTTTGTTTCTCCATTCAACAGCTGATGGACAATTAGGTTATTTTCATTCTCTGGCTTTTATGACTTGGGGGGCTGATTAGAACATCTGTCTGCAACTCTGTGTGGATATTTCTCTTGGATCCATACCTAGAAGCAAGTTTCTGGGCTGAGACGTAATTTCACGGGGTTTTAGCCCATTGGAAAAAATGAGCAGTACTAGTATACACAGAAAATGGTGTGATAATGGCTATGATAGTGGCAAATAATAAATCTGACGGAAGCAAAACTACAGGTTCAAGAAAGCAACACAAGTTAAAAGCATATGAGTAAATATAAATGATTAAAGAAAGAGGGTAGAGAAGGTTTGCAAAATTGGTAATAATAAGAAGACTAAAGGTACAACTTGTGAAACAACATGACACAGCAAGGCAGGAAATACACTGACAAATCAGGAACCCAACTATGCTGTTATTAACAGAAGTGGGACCACTGCTAATGGTGAGGCAGTTTGTAAAACTAGACAAAGTCCTGAAATCGCGGCATCTGTCACAAGGACACAATTCCTTTCTTTCTTTTTTTTAAGCACAAAGAAGCTATCAGGTCAACCTGGTATCTACTTGGAGTAACTTTTTGAAACCATCTCTTGGGGGTTAAGAGATATGCTTTTTAAAATTTACATAAGCACATTATAGAGTGCAGTTGTGCATGGAAGGTCTTTTATATCACTGAAAGGACTGCCAGTGTTCTGCTTTATTGCTTTCCACATTTATTCAGGTCTCTTACTACGTATAAACTGAGTACATACGCTCACAAGATGAACTGAGGTAAGCATGAAGTGCCTCTGGCTTGGGGCACTACAGAAGTCATGAGCCCCCTGCTCTGGCCCTGGGAGGAGAGGACATCAATATCTAAGCATACCTGTAATTCCTTCATGAAGCCCAGTGAAAAAAGGGAAGAGGTAGTTATAAACAGGCTTTATTAAGCATATATGACTGATTAAATCATATGTCCAGTTGATGAAGCCTGGCTCCAGGCAAAAAGACAAGTTTGAAGTTGGCAAGACTTGAGGGAAGAGGATGAATCATGAGGCTGAGTCCCCAATCCAGGCAAGACATGGTGAGCACCTACATCAGATAGCAATTGTAAGAAAGATAAATATAGACTGCATTGAGCACTATCTAGAAGATATAATTGACATGAACTAATGAAGAAAGAGAAAGGGCCTAGAAAGACTCTATTTTATTTGATAGCTGAATTCAAAATGGATACCTTCACTACAGATATCAAACACTGAAGATATCAAAGGAGAAAACACATTTGGCATGGTATTTTGAAGAATAAATGCTACAATCCATAGTAAAAAAGATGTGCATGTCGTAACTGGAACTATTATTTATTTTATGTCCAATTGGAATGAAATAATTTTAAAACAACCAAAATGAATTTATGAAGAGACAGCAGCAAGATGGCAGAATAGGTATTTTCTACCAACATCCCCTACTTGGAACATTAATTTTGACAATCATCATGAAAATACCCTATTTGAAATCTGGAAAGCCAGTGAAGAAGTTCTAGCTCACCATGGGAGCATAAAATCTGAGAACAGATGCATTAATCAGCAGTTTCACTCTACCTGCTTCACACTCTCCTAAAGCAGCAGCGTTCAACTCCCAGAGAGGGCCCTTCAGACCACGATTTACCTTCTGGGGGAAAGTGAGAGCATAAGGAATGTCTGGCTTCCCCAGGCATATAGGACACTGCCCAAGATGCCCACATTTGTATGCCCCCTACAGAATGCTGATGTGTTTGGCATGGTTGAGAAGTTGGAAGAGGCTGGGAGAACAATTACTATGGCTCAAAGTTTTTCAAAGGGCCACAGGCCTTCCTAGCCATTGTGCAGACTCCATCAGGAAGCGTGCGAGGAGCAGCTTGGGACACCTTGCCTGCAGATCTTGCCCAAATGGTCACCACCTCCACAAACTCTACCCACCTTCCCCAGTATTGGACCCCTGCTCTCATTTCCATGGGCAGTAGGACTAAGTCTTTTACAGTCAGCCTGCGGGCACGCACAGAAAAACAGCCCAGTTCAGCGAGATTGGGAGAAACTCCCAAGTTCTAAAAGGAACAAGAAAAGGTAAAATCTTGTGAAACATTTTGCTGTATCCTAAAGCCTGCCACTAATGAAACATCATCCTTCTCTGTTACTTAGCCAATAAAGTGCCTTCCAGTTAACAAACCCAGATTTCTTAGAGAACAGTGACAATGGATCTTTACAAATTGATCTAAAGATCATTTGGGAGGAGCAAGCAGAAACTGTAAAAAATATTTTAAAAAATAGATGCTATGAGGAATGATTACTTGCTCTCACTAATTATAAAGCACATGTGGTAGGATAATACTTTTGAGATACTAAACGATTTCTTCTTTGTTTCAGGCATTGCAAATGTCAAGTGTTAAAAAGTCTCTTCCTTTGAAGTTCCAAAAGCCAAAACTATCAGTGTCCCCGGGTCAAAGCTGAGGTAAGAGCAATGGCAGCACACCCGGTAATAAGAACATATGCCATTTCACCCCATCTCTTATCCTTACGCCTTTGGAACTGTGTAAATCCCTTGAATATTGCCACAGCACTGGGAATGAAAAAAGAAATCTGGGTTTAGTGAAATAGTCTGAAAAAAAAAGGAATTAAAATAGAAATCCAGTCTGGGATAAAGAGAGGTAGCGATGGGAGGGAGGGGAATTATTGGTGCATTGTGGGGAAGCATGGGATTTGGTTGGAGTGTCTGTAAGGAGGATTCTCTGAAAGGTCAGGGGCCTCTGAAGGGACCTGGCCGAAGGTGGCAGCCCCTACCTTGACTTTTCCAAACAAATCTGATCCCCCGGGTGTTTTTGCTAAAATCTCTATGTTTAGCCTTTAAAGACCCGACCTTGTGGAAGCATATACTTTCTCAAGGATGCTTACCTTACTGGTTGTACCTAGAGATTAATTTTAGTTCAAACTGTTAGGACAATAAAAGCCTGAGGAGGCAGGTGATCAGGGCCACTTGGTGGCGACAGCCAAGTGGTACCTTGGCCCTCTCTTTCACGGAAACATGTGTGAGAGCAATTTGTTCATGTCACTCAGGGTCTTCCCATCAGCCCTGGCAGTGCATATGGTTTATTTGTTACAGTTTCTGACCTAACAGCACGATGCTGTTATTAAAAGCTGTGCTGTTTGTCCTCTTCCTTGATGATGCACCTTCTCTCTAGCTCACTTCTGCCCCAGCTTGTAGAAACTAAGGCTCATTTTGGAGAGTCACCCATCACTTGTCCTTATCCAAGACAGATCTCCCTGCATCAGAACACCTGGTGAGAGTGTTTGCACTCCCAAGAACGGTGACAATGGATCTGGTAAGACAGGTGTGTTTGTCAGGCATGTCTTTTCCAAGTGGCCTCCTAGGTAGAAGAGTCTGCAAAGTCCTCAACTCCTATTCCATCACTAAAAACGTCATTGGTGTTTTATTCTTCATCTGTAGCAAACAGCTGAGCTTTACGAAGGATGAAGACTAGAGAAGAAAGAGGAGAAAACTTTTAAGAACTGTTTTTGATCCCTTATTTAGCAAGCATATAGAGAGAATGTGGAAATGGTCTTCCAGTCACATTTGTAAAAATAGCATCATGAATTTCCTCTTACTTCCACTCAACATTAATATTTTATCTCATTCTTCAGGGAAAAAAGGAAATGAGAGGATTGTTTTTTGCTAGGAAAGTGGCTTTTCTTCTTTCACCCTATCTCATCACTCTTCATATCCCAAAGAAGCCAACTGCTGTGGACTCAGGCTCTCATATTTCTCTCATTTTCATCACATATTAATTCCCATTTCTCTACGTTAAGCTCAGACTCTCTGTCCCTTGAGTTGTTGTAAAGGCCGTCCACAGAAATTCTCCTTCTCCACAGCTTTCCAACCGTCCTTCCAAAGTAGCCATAATTTTCTTTGAAGCAAAATTTAAAGCACATTGTTTGTCTTCATAAAACCTTGTTGGGTGTTTATTACAATTTCAATATATAAAATATTGTAAAGGAAACATTTCAAAACATTGTTTCATTTTTAAAGACCATGAAAAATAATAACAAAATATATGAACGACCCTCTATAGAAAAATTATGAAAAAGCATTTAGAGCTGTTAAATAAAGCCTAAAAAGATTTAAAAAAAAATAGTCTATGTTTAAGGACTGCAGAAATCAATATTGTAAAGATGGAACATGTGTTTTGCAAACCATATATATGCCATGAGCTCAAATCATTAATATATAAAGAACTTCTACAATGCAATGAGAAATAGAAATAATATAGAAATCTAGGCAAGATGCCTGAATAGCATACTATAATAAATTTACCCCAAAACTTAACAAATTTTTTAAAAGTAGACAATTCATGCCCTAACCGGTTTGGCTCAGTGGATAGAGTGTTGGCCTGTGGACTGAGGGGTCCCGGGGTCAATTCTGGTCAAGGGCATGTACCTTGGTTGCAGTCATATCCCCAGTGGGGATGTACAGGAGGTAGCTGATCGATGTTTCTCTCTCATTGATGTTTCTAACTCTCTATCCCTCTCCCTCTCTGTAAAAAATCAATAAAATATAAAAAAATAGACAATTCATTAGTAAATATGGAAATATAAATTAAAATCATGATGATATACATTATACATTTACCAGAATTGAAAATATTTAAAAGACCAATAAAGGATTAGGATTTTATAAACTTCTTGTGAAAGCAAAATATATACTTTGAAAAAGCAATGTGGCATGTCTACTATATAAACATGCATGTACTCTTAGACTTAACAATTTTACTTTTGAATGTGTATGTGTCTCACCATGTGCACCAAAAGATGTATGAAATTATTCACAGATATTATCTGTATATATAAAAGCCTAAACAACCATACAACCAAATGACAAGAACTGTCGACCAGTTGCTACAACCTGCACTGACCACCAGGGGGGAAACTCAATGCAGGAGCTGCCCTAGGGTGGTTAGTGTGCTCCCATAGCCAACCTCCCATGGCCCCTCTATACCTCCCTAGCTGCCTGGCCAACTTCCCATGCCCCCTTCCCCCCATCTGGCCAGCCTCCTCAATTGGCCCCGATTGGGGGGTTGGGTAGCCAGCTAACATTCTGTGGTCCCTATCCCCACCCAGTCAGCCCCCCATGACCTGATTGAGGGGGGCAGACAACTTCCTGGGAACTCCCTGCCAGCTGGCCAATCTCCCACAGCCCCTTCCCCTAGCCGGCCAAACTCCAATGGCCCCCCTTCCCCTGCTGGCTGGCCAACCTCCCAGGGTTCCTCCCCCCAGCTGACTGGCCCCCCAAAAGGCCTTGATCACTGGCCAGGCCAAGGAACTCCACCTGTTCATAAATGTGTGATCTGAGCCTCTAGTTTATAATAATCCCCAAATTTAAATAACTCAAATGTTTATCAGTAGTGGAATTTTTATCAATGTAGAAAAAACAAACAAACAACAAGTGAATGAACTTCAGCTATAGGCTACTACATAATGTTGAATGAAAGAAGCCAGACACAAAAGAATGCATATTTTATGATTCTATTTGTTTAAAATTCAAAAATCAGGCAAAACTGGATTACAGATTTAGAGGTCAAAATAAAGAAATCTTATAGGCAGAGGCAGGAAGCAGGTAGCAATTGGGAAAAGGCATGAAGCTTCTGGGGTGTGGCAATATTCTATTCTTTTATATGTTGTAGTTACACAGGTAATTTGTTTCAGTGTATTGAGCTGTATATGTCAGTTTTTCCCACACTTTTACTTATATATTATACTTTAATTAAAAGGTTTAAAAATATTAAAATGAAGTTGAACAATAGAAAATAATATTTACATATTTCCACAAATGTGAATTTGAGAATTAAAATTTATATGTGCCCTTATATGACTGCAATAATTTATTCTCACTCAATTTTATGCCCTCCTTTTAAAAGATAACAGTAATTGGGTAATACTTGTTGAAGACTTACTATGAGTTAAAGCACTACTCTAAGAACTTTACAAATATACACTCATTTAAAGCTCACAGAGACCTAATGAGGTTGGAAGTATTATCCCCTTAAATAGATTAGGAAATCAAGGTACAGTGACATTATGTAACTTAGGGTAAAAACCTAATTAGCTCCACAGTCAGAGCTCATATCCTGGCACTTTGCCTCAAGGTTAATTCTACTTAGCCACTATATTGTTCCCTTATGAACATCTCCTAATCATCTTCCTAGAATCAGAAAAGAAAGTGAACACTTTTCAAAAATTCTCACAGTTAATTTCTAATTCAGAGGGAACCTAACTAGTTGGGGTGAGAAGCATAAAATGTGAAATGTTTCTCTCTGGACCAGAAAACTGTTTCCAGCCACAAGGAGTGGAGGTGGACGAACTCAATATTCCTCTCTGACTGCAGAGTCGAAAATAAAAAGGACTCAGAAACAAGCCTGTTGTCTAGAACAAACACTCAAATCTAAGAAAGGCTCACTCAGTATTTTTGCTGAAGCTGAATAAGAAGCATAGTATTAAGAACAAATGAATTTCACCTCAGAACATGGTGTTAAGGGTATTATTATTTTTTTTGCTACAAAATTTCAGGAATAGATTTCATGTTCTTAAAAGTATAATGGTATATAGGAAATAATGGAAAACTTCCAGACTCATTTTACGAGCCTCACCAAATACTAATAGAATAGAGAATCTAAAATGACATTTGACTATAGTAAACACACACAGTTCACAATGCACCCACAGACATATGCACAAGCAAAGTTCTTCATAAGTGATACCTCAAACAATGCAGAGTTGGTGGGAGTACTTACAGTAAGTTAAATAAAGTGTTATGGGTTAAATAGAAAGAGCAACTACCAATCATTTCAGAGATTTAAAACACAAGTGGAATGAGGCAGATTTGCATAGGAATTAAAAAACATATAAATAGAAATAAAATATGTAAAAAGATTTTCTATCTCTGTAGGAAGCAGAGTAATGAAAATTATAATAATAACCACACGGGTAAAGTATTTAAAGATTTATAATGTCCATATTATCAAGAGTGTGGAAATTGGAACTCTCATTAGATGCAAAAAAAGAGTGTAAGCTCTTTTAGCTTCCAGAGGACAATTTAGTTATATCACGTAAATTAAACACTTGTAAATCCTTAGCTAGAGGATTTCACTTTTAGAAATCTATCACACAGAATTATTCTTGTGTGCACCAAGTGATACAGAATACACCAGGAAACTTGGCCACATCATTACTTGCAGAATGATGAGTGGTATGGCATCTGATGCAGGGCTAGGTTCTAAGAATAGCACAGCGATGATTCATATAGTGAGAAGTCAGAGCATTGTTAGTGAAAACTCTCAAGGAAGTTTTGTTTCCCTTGGAGGCGTACACAGCATTTCTCAGCCCGTCCCACAGAAACTGAACTTTCCATTGACTTTTTTGTTTTTAATATTTTTATTGATTTCAGAGAGAAAGGGAGAAAGAGAGAGAGAAAAACATCAATAGTGAGAATTTGATTGGCTGCTTCCTGCATGCCCCCACTTGGGATCAAGCCCAAAACCTGGGCATGTACCCTTGATTGGAATCAAACTTGGGACCTTTCAGTCTGCAGGCTGACGCTCCATCCACTGAGCCAAACCAGCTATGGTTTCATTGACATTTATATCCAATTGACCACCAAATAAATTAGTGCTCTTAAATTTAGAAGCCCTTTAATTCTAAAACAAAGTTTTATCCACAGACACCAGAATCCCACTCATCATATTGGTAAGATTTTCTCACTATTAGAGAAAAGTAGGATTGAGACCCCTTGCAGAAATAAATAATCCATATACAAATTTATATTCACTTCAAAATCTATATAAATAAATAAGATCATAGACATCATTATCTGTAATACTTATATTAACTCTTTATTTATTCAACTTACTTTGTGTTCAAACAGCTCTCAGCCCACATATAATTGAATACTAAAAAATTAATTACATAATAAAATATGATTAAATAAACTATTTTAATTTAATTAATTTAAATTTTTATTATGACATCGATATCATTAAAAATGATGAAATAGTTCAAAGCAATCCTGTGAAATTATACATACTGAAAAAAAACAAAACTTTCCTCACCTTATCATTTATGGACCAAAACAAACATTGCTGTCCAGTGTATAGAGTATGATCCCATTTGTGTTAAATAGTAGAGGCCCGGTGCACAAAAATTTTTGCATTGAGGGAGAATGGGGGAGTCCTGCAGCCCAGCCTGTACCCTCTCGCAGTCTGGGACCCCTCGAGAGATGTCCACCTGCTGAGGGATCGGGCCTAAGCTGGCAGTCAGACATCCCTCTGGCAGCCCAGTAGCCCTCAGGGGATGTCCACTTGCCAGCAGGGAGCAGGCCTAAGCTGCAGTCAGACATCCTTATCACTGCTGAGGAGGCAGGAGAGGCTCCCACCACCACTGCTGTGCTGGCAGCTGGCAGCCTGGCTTGTGGCTGAGCAGAGCTCCCCCTGGGGGAGCACACTGACCACCAGAGGGCAGCCCCTGCATTGAGCATCTGCACCCTGGTGTTCAGTGTGTGTCATAGTGACCAGTCATTCCCAGTAGTTCTGCTGTTAGGGTCAATTTGTCTATTACCCTTTTATTATACAGGATGGAGGCCTAGTGCACAAGTAGGGGCTGCCTGGTTTGCCCTGAAGGATGTCCCAGAATCAGGGTGGGGGTCCTGCTGAGGTGCCTGGTGAGCCTAAGTGAGGGGCTGATGGCTGTTTGTAGGCTGGCCAACCCCCCAGTAGGAACCCTCACCCCATGGGGCTGTGGCCAGCCTGGGTGAGGAGCTGAGGGCCATTTTGAGGCTGGCCACACCCTCCGGTGACCCAAGCTCCCAGCCTCTCCTTTTTTTCTTTCTTTTTTTTTTCCTGGTATTTATTTATCTTCTATAATTGAAACTTTGTAGCCTTGAGCAGAGCCGAGGGCCAGCCAGGACAGGTGAGAAGCTTGGCTTCCTCCATCGCTGGGGACCCAAGCCTCCTGCTCACTCCAGCTCCCTGGCTGCCTCCATCTTAGTTGGGTTAATTTGCATACTCACTCCTGATTGGCTGGTGGGCGTGTCTTGAGCATTGCAGAGGGATGGTTAATTTGCATGTTTCTCTTTTATTATATAGGATAAGCCCTGAAGCCCCAAATCAAATAGCCAGTATAAAAGCTTAGCAAATAGCACTAACTGCTTTGGCTCAGTGGATAGAGTATCGGCCTGCAGACTCAGGGGTCCCAGGTTTGATTGTAGTCAAGGGCATGTACCGTGGTTGTGGGCACATCCCCAGTAGGGGATATGCAAAAGGCAGCTGGTCAATGTTTCTCTATCATCGATGTTTCTAACTCTCTATGCTTCTCCCTTCCTCTCTGTAAAGAATCAATAAAATATATATTTTTTAAAAAAAGCTTAGCAAATAATCTGGAATGGTTAGTCTCCATGTCAGTAAATTGTAATTCTATCTTTCAATTTCTAAGGTGAAAATGTTTGGAAATATCTTTGTCTTATCTTATTCTCCATCTACTCTGTCAATAATTTTTATTGGTTCTACTTTTACCTTGACTTTAAAAGAACTGCAGATTCCTTGACTTTCCTGCTTTTGGAGGATGCAGGTATGCCACTCTTCTCCCTACTCTACACACCATGGTTTTCTTTCAGTTCTTGAAAACTGCTTATCTTCCTTACTTTTAGATCCTCAACTAACTCTTCTTTGGGATTGTAATGTCCACCCTTACAGTAAAGTTGGTTGTGTATCTTCTCTCATAGCAATCTGCATTTCACATAAAAGAAATTTCCACTTCAGTGATTTGTTTAATATCTATATTCCTTGCTCCAGTGTAAACCATAACAGAGTAAAGATCACATTGGTTTCATTGATAATCATTTCCAGTGTATATAGTCAGCTTCCTGAATGAGTGAATAATTTAATAAATGTGTCACAAATATATATAAATGTATATAGTATGTCATGCCTTCTAACTTACTATATAATTTACCTATTTTATATGTTTAAAAATTAATTATTCCTCTCCTTCGAGTAGAATATTAAATACATATGGATAGTGAATTTTGGGTGTTTTGATAATGAATTCAAGCAGCCAAAATAAGTGTATATTAAACACACAATAAAAATTTATTTAATGCACGAGTCCAACAAAATTGCATTAAATTATCTTTATAGAAGCCCTGTACTTTTTATTAATAATATTATCTTTTAATACATTGGATTTTCAACTGGAATTATCTTTTCTTTTCTCTCTATTTGTAGCACTACTAAATATTATAACACTCAAGACCTAAATCAAATGCTCCATTTACATCGTATCCTGTTCAATTTACTTAACTGTAGGAATCCTTTTGGCAATCCTTTAATAATTTATTATTAATATCCACTACATTTCCTGTACAAGTCAAAAATAATTTTGAGCTAAAGGAGCTTATAACAAAACTGAGGAGTGGAGATCAGAAAATAAAAGAAAAAGCCTAGATGAGAGAATGGTATAGAGTAAGGGGATAGTGAAAATAGAGTCAGCAATGGGAGTTAGGTTAGAAAATATGTAAAGAAAGAATAGCCCTATCTGAGTAGGCCCAAGAGCCAACTTGATTGAAGGTGATGGAAGAAAATCAAGTTTATGGGTTTCTCCCTACATTTATTATCCCTTCTTCCATAGAAATAGACTTTAATCTATACATTTGATCAACCAGCTAAAGCCTATCTTTCCTCAACTTACTTTGTGTCTAGTGTGTACATGTGCCTTAAGTTTGGATCAGTAGTGTGTCACGCACATCCACAGCTCCAACTTAAGCTATTTTCGCTAAGTTATCCCTTTACCTCTCCCATGGACTGAAATGAAGATGTGGAAGCTACTCAATTTTGACCATGTACATGAGACTATAAACTATTGAATAATAAAAAATCAGTAGGAAAATTATCTAATTCCAAATGCTTTTGTCTAAACTGAAAGGACTATTATATTATAAATAGATTTTATTTATTTATGTTACTACTAGAGGCCCAGTGCATGAAATTCATGCACTCGGGGGAGAGGGGGGTCTCTCAGCCCAGCATGTGCCTTCTCACAGTCCAGGAGTCCTTAGTGCTCACACGAAGGCAATAGAGGCTCCTACCACTGTCCCTACGTTTTCCAGCCATGAGCCTGGTTTCTAAATGAGTGGCACTCCCCCTGTGAGAGTGCATTGATCACCAGGAGGCAGCTCCTGCATTGAGCATCTGCCCCCTGGTGGTCAGTGTGTGTCATAGTGACCCATCATTCTGCCATTTGGTTTATTAGCATATTTGCCTTTTATTATATAGGACTAGAGGCCTGATGCACAAAATTCATGCATGGAGGGCTTCCCTCAGCCCAGCCTGCACCCTCTCCAATTGGGGACCCCACAGGGTCAGGCCTAAACTGGCAGTTGGACATCCCTCTTGCAATCTGGGACCACTGGCTTCTAACTGTTCACCTGCCTGCCTGCCTGATTGCCCCTAACCACCTCTGTCTGCCTATGTGATCAACCCTAACTGCTCCCCTGCCAGCTTGATTGCTCCCAACTGCCTGCCTGATCACCCCTAACTTCCTTCCCCTGCCAGCCTGATTGCCCCCAATTGCTCTCTTTTGTCAGCCTGGTCACTCCCAAATGCCCCCCCCCTGCCAGCCTGGTGGCCCCAACTGCCCCCCCAGCATGATCACCCCCAACTGGCCCTCTGCTGGCCTGATCGCCCCTAATTACTCTCCTCTGCCAGCCTGATCACTCCAACTGCCCTCCGCTGCCAGCCTGGTAACCCCCAATGGCCCTCCCCTGCAGGCTTGATCTTGGCCCCAACTTCCCTCCCCTGCAGGACTGATTTCACCCCCAACTGCCCTCCCCTGATAGTCTGGTCACCCCCAACTGTCATCCCCTGCCAGCCTGATCACCCTTAACTGTGTCTGCCTCAGCCCCATGGCTTTGTCTGGAAGGAAGTCAGACATCTAGAAGATGGCTGGTTGACCAGGTCTAATTAGCATATTACCCTTTTATTACTATAGATGGATTATATAGGTTAGGATTGCTTAAATAGGGGGAAAAGCCTTTTTCAGCAGGAGGAGATGCTCTTTGCAGACAAAAATACATAATCCCTACATCTGGACTGATAGCCAGCCATATGCACTATACTGACAAAAAATTAAACCACTTTCTTATACCTTACACCAAACAGTTGTTGCTCTTGAAACCCTTCCTCAGCCCTCACCTTAGGTTCTGCCTTCACAGTTCACCCAGGTCAGGTTCTGATTGGTTGGTTTCTATACCAGTCAGTGTCAAAAGCTCCACCTCCTGGCAGCCATTAGCTCTTCAGGGAAATCCAGAATGGACCCTATTGGAGCCCCTTACAGTACAGCATGGTTCAGGGTTCCTGTTCAGGGTTTAAGTTCTGAAGGAGACTGCACACAAAATGAAGAGAGAGAGACTGGAAGAGAATCAATTTGGAAACTGAGGGACCAGGCGTGGCATCTTTCCTCTACCAGGGTAGATTGCCCACTGGTGCCTGGTTCTCACCAGCCTTTTATTGAGTCTCTGAGAAAACAACCATATCCTTAGGCAGGAAATTCCAAGCAAGAATTTTACATGTAATTAACAAGTGGGGATTTGCTGTAATTAACAATGTTTCAACTTAAACTATAGGTGCATAGCTCTGACCTTTCAGAGCAACCAAGGTAGGTTAAAAACAATCAGTTTCCAGCACCAAAACAATCAGTTTCCAGCAGTCCCACTGACAGCTGTCTCTCTCTTTGGGCCTATCTCCAGGCCTGATCCACAGCCTCTGTAGCAGCTGCTTTATCAGGCCCTGCCTCTCTGTCTCCAGGCCACTCCAGCAGCCACCGTGGCTGATGATCAGGACCTGCCTCTCTCTCTGTGCCTCTCTGGACCTGATCCACAACCACTGCAGCCGTGGTGAGGTCCTTAGGCCTCCAGCCTGGCTCCAGCCTCCTCCATCCATCCATCTGCCTGTTGTCAGCCTTGTGGGCACAGGGGAAGAACTGAGAGGTGCTCCATGCACTTCCCGGTGACTGATCTTGCATCGGGTCGTTTAGGTTGTGATGGCCCTTGGCTGTTATTAGTATAGATAGATAGGATTTTAGGGTTTTACCACAGATGGTGAAGGTTCACTTTAACGAATGTAGGAGGTGATATCCAGAATTAGAAAATACATGGAACCTAGGACCATGCAAGAGAGATTCAAAGAAAATGAGAGAAAAAGTATTGTACTTATCCAGGCTCAGAGAAAATGATTTCATCGTTTGGTGAAGGCCGAAGAAGTGGGAGGCAGGGGTGGGTTGAGGTGGGGTTGAAGGTGGGGGACACCTGCAACCTTCACCCTATGCCATCTACTTTGACAAGTTAGATATTATCAACTTTGCAGATCTTAGATCAAGCATCATATAGTTGGAAACGTTTTTCCTGCCTTCTCTTCATCTAAGTAAAGTTTAATCAGGGCCATTAGCTAAGCCTTGCTTTTTTCCATATCCCAGTTTGATTTTCAGTCTCTTTCAAACTTTTTTTGTCTTCTTCTATGTCTAGTAATTAACTACCTTTTTTTAATCCTAAACTTTAACACTAAAACTGTTTTCATTAATAAATGTTGAATCATTAAAAAATATTCAAATATTCAAACTATCAAAATTCCTTAGAATTTTCCAACTTTGTACCCATCAGATTTGGAAGGGTATTAATGATGTACACAAGAGATTATCTTGCCTTTCCAGACTCATCTAATTTCCATTTTACAGCACTTTACTCATTCACTCAACCGCCTAACCTCTCCCACAAAGGAGAGTGGTGTGGTTATGCTTATCTTCCCATTACCAGTCCACAATATTAAAATATATTAAACAGTGATTATTACAACTTCTAATGAGACCAAAATAAACACAGTTATTTTAATTATTGTATATTATACAGGTCCTATATTATTTTTTTATATTTAACTAGATTTTCAATAATGCTCAGGATCAATGTTTGACTTACTTTTTAGTCAATTTTATATTTAATAACTTTAATATAGTAGGGCAGGTATTTTACTTCATGAATATTTTTTGAGAAAGGTAGCAATATATAATAATTTGTTGATTTCTCCAATTGCAAATGTGTTTATTAAACAATATTTATTAGCAATGCCTGTATTACTTGATAATAGATCTATGAACGCTGATGAAAAATTGCAGTGACAATCTGTTGCACTATAATTATTGGCTTTAGAGCCTTCCTGGAAGCTTCTTTTTAACTACTTTATAACTTCTAAACATAAGACTTGAGGGAAAAACACCAGGCTTTGTGCCTATTGGCCTAGGGCCACTTGCAATTCTTTATTTCTGGATAACTTCTTTTCTATAAAAAGCGTATCGCAATGCTACTAAGACCTTATTTTAAAATTACATAATTTTATTCCCATGTTATGCATTATATAAAAATTGACATTTTAATACTTCTTTACATTTCAGATAGGGCAAATTTATAAAAATATATTCTAAAAAGTTTCAATATATGAGTATGAAGTTATACTTTTAAAGTTTTCAAACACAGACTTTTTATCTCATTCTGAAACCAATCAACTTATCTATGTGGAATAGTAATGATATTTTTTAGAGAAACCAACTGAAACTGCTATTTAGGCATTATATATGACTTGCTCTGTGGCTATAATAACATTTTTATTTTTTATCAAAACTCCCAGAAGCATTGTGACAGCTTATATTAAAGCCGCTGAAGCAAAGGTTTATACAATTTGGGAATGGATTCTTAATAAATCAGTAGGTATTTTCCATAACTATCTACCATTCTAACATCATTCAGAGGATTTAATTATTTGGAGTCCTACAGCTAGAGAACCTTTCTCTAATATCTGCTCCTCCACATTCCTCTGTGCGTGTGTTCGCATCTCTTTGCTGCACATGGTCGCCTAGAGTTAGCATGAGGCAAATCAAAGCATTCCCACAGTGGGAATCTCAGGGAGAGAGTGGGGATAGCTTTACAGGTCATTCATGCATAGCTAACTGGGCATTGCTTTGTCTCTATTTCAAACACCCTAGAGAAAGGATCCAATTTTGTGTTATTCACTATACAATTATGTGAAACTGTGCCGCTAGTGTATTTAGGTTTGGAGGTAGAGAAAGTATTATTTTACATGGAATGTAAATTTGACATATGGGAACATATGCACACAAAGAAATATAAAGACAGAAAAGATATAAAGATATAAAGATAGAAAGACAGAAGTGAGAAACTCAAATGTAACTTATAAAGTTAATTTCCAATTTATTTCCTTCCAACCTTACAATAAATGTGTTTCTTTCTTTCAGCTAGTACTTAAATATGTATATTTAAAAACTCAGATTATGAAAATAACTTTTAACTTTTAAATGAAGAAAATCATTTCTCTTTACTAAGACATGATTGCATGCCTTGGCTTTGGGCTGCAAAACAAATGGGGAATTAACAAGGAAGGAATTAGAATATTCTAAACAAAGGAAATACTTCTAATGCTAAAATATGAGATCCCTCCATTTTGAAGAAAAGTTTATTTTGTAATTGAGACTCCAAATAACATTATAAACCTGTGTTTAAATTTCTGCTCTAGATTTAACTACCTGTATAAATATGAGCATACATTAATCAAAATAGTGAATGCAGAATACTCTTAGAGAATAACTAAAGTAGATATTTTGGGTTTGGGGGTGGGGGGGATAAAAGGCCATCCATATTAGCCTTTTGAATCTGACAAATATTATTTCCAGTTTGAAAGTGAAGAATGGGAGATCTATGAACCCAGACCAGATACGACAATTGAGAGACAGGAGCGTGGCACAATTGTTCTTCACTTGTTTGTTTTCTCAGGGACTATGGTGGTGGAAAGAGATTGAACTTGCCAAGCCTGGGTTGAATCCAGGTCACCCACTAGCTGTATGACCTAGGCTACTTTAAGTGGATGTCTGGAAGGTCTCCTGGTCTAATTAGCATATTAGCCTTTTATTAGTATAGATAGCTAAGACTTGGATATATCCTAAATGTACATCATTTATTTGAGCCTCACTTTATGATCTGAGCATCATATTATGATTCTTTTGAGTACATGTATTTATTTTATCCTGTTAACCTAGTTGTGTGTCAATTTTATTATCTTATAATTAATCCAAAGATACGTTAAGTGGGGAAATTCTCTCCCAACCCCAACACTTCCAATTTGGCAGCTAGAAAATTACAGGAATGGGAGAAAATTCTAGTAACTTTGACTATAATAATATGTTAAAGACTGGTTTCTGCTCAGGAAGAACAAAATCAATTAGGATACTCTTTTAAAAAGAGGGAAGCTACATGGGGGAGAAGGAGGCTGCAGGATTTTGGAATTTTGCACATGGCATTTTATAAATAAATAGATGGGAGCATAAAGGCAACACATTTTCCTTCACAGTTTTTGTTTCTTTCCCTTGGAACAAATGTAGAATGAGGTGGTTTGGAACTTGTACTTTACAAGCTATCCTTTTATGATAGTCTCCAAGGCATCATTTTCTATCAAATGTCTTAGGTGTCTTAGAGCTATATGATGTACATCTTCACTCCAGGAAACTTAGTTACTTATTCCTTAATGGCATTTTTTTTCTCTTAACTACACCATAAAATATATCTTTCTGAAACACCACAAAGTTATGTGAAAAAAGTAAGCAGAGATTTAAAAATGTAAACAACTCTCTGAACATATGTAATAAGCAACTCAAATCCTACTACTTGCTGTAAGATTCTCCTCAGCACCCAAATGGCAAGGTTCAACAGGTAATGATAGCTGTCCCACTTTATATCTCCAGAAAAGAGCATGTTTGACTCAATAAATGTTGCATGCTGCATAAATATGATCACACATTAAAAAAAACTGATAAGGAAGAAAGATAGTCTATCTTGTTGTCATGGCAACAAATTAAAAGAATTTGAAGTGGTAAACCCATTTCTCCTTGGTTGTGTCCTCATGAAAAAGTTCTAGGACTGGTGTAAAATCCTGTTTGACAGAAAATTACCTTTTTGAAGCACTAACGCATTTGGCTTAAAAAGAATATTTTTCATTTTATATTAGTATGTATATGAGTGTATGTGTTTTTTTTTTTCATTTTCTTTTGTTTTCTATCAAGTTTTAATAAATTCCTTGATTGGGATATATTGAAATAACAGGAGCGCATAGAAATATATTGAATAAATAATATAGCTTTAACAAGTAATTTCAACCATATATTTGCAAACAGTTCTGGTTTAGTAAATTTTCTCTTTTCCTCTTTTATCCTGAAAATATGAAAGTGAACAGTTTCTCAATCTTCAAGAATGGACAGGCAACTTTTTACTAGTTAGGAAAATATGCAAAGTAATCTCTATATCAATTTATTTTACAAATTATGCACAGCACAATTACAAAACACATCAAATTAAAAATAGCCACATATATTTACGGCATTGAATCGTGTTGTGTTGCCAGTAGTGAATTTCCAAACTCAAATTGAATATGAGGATTGAAAAACATTATTTTTGAGTTTCAGAAGTCTAGTCAACTCTGAACCATTCAATTATTTAATTCTATTTTTAAGATGCTTACCAACCTTTGTCTCCATATTGTTCTGTGGATGTAATTTGACTTCACATCGGACAAATATATTGTATATGTAACATTTTTATCTCATTTTTATTGAGTTATTATCAAAGTACTATTATCAATAAACCCAAGGCTATCATGACATAAAATAAAGACCTGTACTTAGTCATATAAATGGTACAAAATATGCTGATATAAAGCCATAACTAAATTACTATAAAAATGAAAGGATAAAATAAAAATAAAAATTTTAGTAGGGCACTTGTAGTATCTAAAAATATGTCTGCATACATCCATGTATCATAGAAGCAAGTTTGAGAAACACTATGTAATATCACGGAGAACATCTCAGTTGTTAGGAATCCAGAGAACATTTATAACTTGATTAATTAGAGAGGTGTTTAAACTTTTAGATGGTATCTACTATTTTTCATAAGAGAATGGAAATTATAATTTTGGACCCAATCATACAACACAATTTAATTTATCTGAACACTTTAATTTAGCTGAACACTTTTCATTTTCAATAAAGATGGTAGAAATTAGTTTACAAAGTCACTGTTTTATTTTAAGTATATTAATGCATATTATGTAAGTTCCTTTACAGTTGCTTCTCTTAGTATTATAATAATAGTAATTACACAAAATCTCAAGAGTAATAGTTGACCAGGCATTTTTTAAATTAATATTGAATTCAGGTGCTGGAGGAAAAGTAGATTTAATTATTAAAGATTGGAACTTCTATGGAAATGCTAAAAAAGACCCTGGGTATAGTTGGGGTTTTAAAATATTTACCTTTTTTTGTCATCTCAAATATTTGTTTACATAATGAGTGTTTTATTCTTACCATCAAAAGTAAAATATGTTTATTGTAAAAGTGTCTGCCAATATAGACCATCATAACCTTAAATTAATGGAATTCTATCATCTGTGGATTGTATTATCTCACCCTTGCTGTTATACATCAGAGCATGCTAAAATGGAATATTTAGTCTCTTTTGTTTTTAATCGAAATCTCGGTGATTTAGGTAAGGGTGAGTCTTTTCTGTGAGACTGTAACCTATACTTCCACAGGTCCTAGAATTCTACAGATCATTTTCCAAACAATTTGTAAATATTAAGTCACATTTATACTAATAAAACATTTTTAATGGCTTTTGTTCCCAGCAGATCTGCAGGAAGTCTGCAACTTTAAAAATCTCCTCCTTGTCTTTTTTTGGGTTTTTGTTTTTGTTTTTTTTTTGTGGTTTTTGTTTTGTGTTGAGTTGTTTTGTTTAACACAAGAGACATTTTCCGTATGCTCACAAATATGTTCAAGCAACTACCATCTCACCCAGTAATCCCACTCCTAGTAACATATCCCAAAAAAACAGAAATACCAATCAGAAAAAAACATATGCATCCCTATGTTCATAGAAGCACAATTTACAATAGATAAGATTTGGAAACAGCCGATCAGCCAATGAGTGCCCATCAGCCAATGAGTGGATTAAAAACTAGGTGCCCATCAGCCAATGAGTGGATTAAAAACTGTGGTACATCTACACAGTGGAATACTACCTGCTGTAAAAAGGAAGGAATTCCTATCATTTGCAACAGCATGGATGGACCTGGAGAGCATTATGCTAAGCGAAATAAGCCAGTTGAAGAAGGATAAATAGCACGTGATCTCACTCATTTGTGAAATCTAATGAACAACATAAACTGATGAACAAAACCAGATCCAGAGATACAGAATCATACAACAGACCGTCAAATGGGTGGGAGGAGGAAGGGAGGCGGAGGTTGGGAATAAGAGATCAACCAAAGAACTTGTATGCATGTGCATATAAGCATAACCAATGGACTCAGACAGTGGGTGAGGGGGGGTGAAGTAGGGGGCTGGGGGATGGGGGCAGACTGGGAGAGGACAATGGGGGAAAAGGGGACATATGTAATGCTTTCAACAATAAAGAATTAAAAAACAAACAACAACAAAAAGAAGCTATCATCTCGAGTACTTGTGCTCATCTACACTGAAACTTCTGAGCAGTAGAACAACTGCTGGACTCTATCATTGTTTATCCTGTTATGTAACATATTTTCAAGGCAAAGTATAATTTTTGGAGAAGACACAGCTACCACGAGAATTAAGGGTAATCATATAAACAGGTTATTATTATCACTACGGCTATCTTTGGCAATGTGCAATTTTATGTGATTCTTTTGCTCCTGGAAAACAGTGAAGGTTGAAAAATCCCCCAACCTTTTGTGCTTCAGGAAATGACTTACTGTAAAGAATCACCCTTCCTCATATAACTTAAAGATTCATAGAGGTTCCCCTTGTTAATGTATGAAAAGCCAGACAAATTCTCTAAATCTTTATGCTTTACTCTCTAAATAATTAGCTGGTGAGCAGCCACCCATCCTTGGCTGATGCCATTAGACACCTGGGTATTAAACTCACTCAAAAAGTATTCCTTGCGAACAGAATTGAGGGTTTGAAACTCTAGGGAGCGGCTCTAGAGTTAAGCCTCAGATGGACCTGTGGCAGAGACACAAACAAGTCCCAGCTTAGAGGGCAGAGCCCTCTTAGCATAATTAAGCTTGACCTGATGGCTACCCCCTAGATCAGTGGTTCTCAATCTTCTGGCCCTTTAAGTACAGTTCCTCATGTTGTGACCCAACCATCAAATTATTTTCGTTGCTACTTCATAACTGTAATGTTGCTACTGTTAAGAATCGTAATATAAATACCTGATATGCAGGATGGTCTTAGGCGACCCTTGTGAAAGGGATTGCTTGACCACCAAAGGGATCATGACCCACAGGTTGAGAATTGCTGCCTTAGATCCTTCCTGGGTAGCTAATGGGCTGTGGGAGATGCAACAAGTGCTGCCAAAACAAGCAAAACTCATAAGAACATTGTAACTATGTTGACCACTACCTTGTTTTCCTCTGACTATAGAATAAAGCCTCAGCTTGCTGGCTGGATCCTTCTCTGTGACCTCATCCAGGCACAAGAGATCCACCGAGCCCCAGCTATATTCTCTTTGTCTGTCTTTTCTTTAATCCTTCACACACACACACACACACACACACACACACACACACACACCCTAGTCTCACCAAACCCTTGGCTATGCTGGCATGGCACAGAAACCAAATTCAACTTTTTAGAAATGTAACTACTATATTTCTCAGCAGTTATTGAAGTATTATTCTAAGTATTATTGAAGTATTATTCTAAGATAAAGGGGGCAACGTCAAAATTATCTAGTAAATTACAGTCTTTAAAAGTTCTATATTCAAACAACTATCTTGAGTAAGTAAAATCCTAAAGGAAGTAAAAATATTTAAAAGAAAAAGAGTGAAGAAGGTCTTTTTGTCATTTTCACTGCCATAGCTACAATTTGTCCAATGGATAAGACACATTTAATATTCAATATATATGTACTGAGTAAATCAAGGAAACTACTGCATAAATTGTATGCTTCAGAAAAGAAAAAGACATCAATTCTAAGTTACAAATGAGAACACATAACATACCCAATGATAGACTTTCTATATCATGAAAGGAGAGAGAAAGAGAGAGAAGCTACATCTGTTCTAGATTAAAAAGATTTAAAAGTCAAAACAACCAAATGTAATAATTTGTGGTCTTTGACTACAGCTGCGAACAAATCATCTATAAAAGTCATTTTGGAATATCTAAATATGCTCAAATACAGAACTAATCTTAGCTAATATAGGTAATTTTCTCAACTTGTTACCTGTGATATGGTATTATGCTGAAAAAGAGAATTTTTGGAGGGGAGTTACATTCTTGAGGTATTTAGGAATAAAGTGTCAATGTATTTGTAATTTATTGTTAAATGTTTTATAAAAGGTGTAGCTAGTGAAGTAAATATAGAAAATAACACCTACTGAAATCAGATTTTGGATATTTGCCCACTCATTGTACTATTCTTTATACCTTTTTAAGTGTATACAAATGCTAATGCTTATAGCAAAAGACAAAGAAAAAGAAAACAAAATATTTAGGTAAATAAGAGAAAAATAAAAGTTATACTCCTGCCTCAAGCTCATTTCAGAAAAGAAACACATTTAAAATTTTCCTTAACAAATGTGAAGTTTCTGAGAATAAAGGGGGCACAAGCGCCATCTCTAAGCTAAAGTGTCAGAAGGAAAGCTCTGCAAAGGCTACCTCAGCTAGAGGGGTGGTGCAGCTAGCCAAGGGTCCCAGATCAACATAGTCACATGGGTTAGCATCCTACTTGTTCTTGAACTCTTGTAGCAAAAAAATTTAGCCTATCATCAATATATAAAAAGTAGCTTTAATAAAACCCAGAAATATTTAATATACTTAGATTGTATATATTTTCTATACTCACTATGTCTTTATCATCAAATTTGATTTTATGGGTGTGTGTGTGTGGATGTGCAAGTATATGTAAAAAATAGATAATTTTCTTAGAATTAATTACTACTGATAAAATTATTAGACCAAAGATCTGAATATTTTGAAGGGTTCTTAACTAAGGTCACCAAAATTCTTTCTGGAGAATACAGACATAATCATAAACTATAATCAACATAATTTTGTATGTAGGTAGTAACACAGTATATTATAAGTCTGATTTTCATACTTTATGCAATAGTTTCATTAAGTAGGTATTAATACCCCAATGTAAAAAAATGAAAAATTGAAGCTTAAATAGCTTAGGTTATTTGCAATTGCATAGAGCAAAAAATTATACAAATTCATCTGTGTTCATTTTTTCCACCAAAATATCTCTACCAACATTGCTTTGAATGTTCAGATGCACCTTTCCAACAATGGGTCTCATATATTTTAAAAGCTAATATTATAGATAAAAAATAATATTTCATTTTTAATGGTTGACCATTTTATGGGCCATTTATATTTCTTATAATTGTCTTTTTCTGTCTTAAACATATCCTCTACTTAGACTTCAACCCAGTTCTTATGAATTTATAATTATGTGTAGATTAATATTATTAAATTTATATTTGACTTATGAGTTACAAAGACTTATTTGTCTTTAGTACAAATTGAATAAAATCATACATCTTTTAAAGAAATGGAAGCTATTCATCTAAACTACAATTTCAATAGAAAAACATATGGAAAATTAACTCTGAATAATTTGTGTGAAAAGAAAATGTAAAAAAAGTCTCACTATGTGGATGAAAATAAAATTCAAGTTAAATTACTGGGTGTTTAGTCAAAATACTAATAATAGTTTTATTATATTTGTATAGATTTTTAAATATTTATTTTTATTACATTTATTTGGGTGTGGGATATAAAACTGAAACTTGTGTTAATTTCTAAAACTTATTTTAAACAAATATATTCAAGTCATCTTACTTTCCTAATACTTTTATTCTTATTTCATGGTTTTATCTCTCTGTAACAAAAGTGGAAAACGCACAGGTGAACACATTAATACATTTAGTCAATACAACTATTCTGGGAAAAAAAGTAATTGCAAAATAGATGTTTTTTTATTTTAATTGAGTTTTAGAAAAGCAGTTGGCTATAAAGGATGTGTAGGTCAAACTTGGCATCAGCTTATGCATATTTTAATTAAGAGGATTAATTCAGTTTACTGCTCACTAATGTTTTGGCTTTAAAGAATTACAAACGTATAATATTTTTTATTTCTTTTTTATCTTTATTGTTCATATTATTACAGTTGTTTCTTTTTTTTTCCCCCGTAGCTCCCCTCCTCTCAGTTGCCACCCCACTCTCTGCCCTTATCCCCCCACAGTCTCTTCCCACACTCACAAGCCCCTTTCTCCCTGTGAATTGTCATTCCACTCCCTTTCTATGCCCCTGATTCTATTCTATTCACCAGTTTATTCTGTTCACCAGATTTTTTTTATTCACTTGATCTTTAGGTTCACTTGTTAATAGATATGTATTTGTTGTTCATAATTTTTATCTTTACTTCTTCTTTTTCTTTCTCTTCTCAAAGGATACCTTTCAGCATTTCATATAATACTGTTTGGGTGGTGATGAACTCTTTGAGCTTTTTCTTATCTGTGAAGCTCTTTGTCTGACCTTTAATTCTGAATGATAGCTTTGCTGGGTAAAGTAATCTTAGTTATAGGTTCTTACTATTCATCATTTTGAATATTTCTTGCCACTCCCTTCTGGCCTGCAAAGTTTCTGTTGAGAAATCAGCTGACAGTAGTATGGGTGCCCCCTTATAGGTAACTGATTGCTTTTCTCTTGCTGCTTTTAAGATTCTCTCCTTGTCTTTTGCTCTTGGCATTTTAATAATGATGTGTCTTGGTGTGGTCCTCCTTTGGTTCCTTTTGTTTAGAGTTCTCTGCACTTCCTGGACTTGCAAGACCATTTCTTTCACCAGGTAGGGGAAGTTTTCTGTCATTATTTTTTCAAATAGGTTTTCAATATCTTGCTCTCTCTCTTCTTCTGGCACCCCTATAATTCTGATGTTGGTACACTTGAAGTTGTCCCAGAGACTCCTTACATTATTTACATGTTTTTGGATTATTTTTCTTTTTGCTTTTCCAGCTGGGTGTTTTTTGCTTCTTCATAATTCATATCTTTGACTTGATTCTTGCAATCCTCTAGTCTGCTGTTGGATCTCTGTATATTATTCTTTATTTCAGTCAGTGTATGCTTAATTTCTAGCTGGTCCTTTTTCATATCCTCGAGGGTCTCACTAAATTTATCAGCAGTCTCTAGAATATTCTTGAAAAGTCTTATAACCGTGGTTTTGAACTTTATATCTAGTCATTTGCTTTCCTCCATTTTTGTCATTTGTGATCTGTTTCTTTGTCTCCACATTTTGGCTGCTTCCCTGGGTTGATAGAGTGGCTTTAATCAGCTGTGTCTATGGTGGGAGAACTTCTATGCTGGAGACACCCTTATGGGGCAAGACTTGCTTCAGTGGGGCTTTGATGCCCACTAAGTCTGCCCCCTGAGTGTGTTCCTTATGAGTCTGAGGAGTTGTAGACTGGGTGGTCCCACTCTGACCACTGGGTACACAGTCTCTTGTATCTCCAAGGAGTTGCTATTTTAGCTTCTGCCTGGGGCTTCCCAGCCTTTTATATGCAAAAGACTGTGTGCAGCTTGGGTAGGATGGGGTTTCGGGGAATCTACAGGGCGGAGCAACCAGCTATGGCCGATTCTCAGCCCTGCCCTAAGAGGCGCCGGGTCTCAAGCCACTCTGGAGTTCCATCTGTGCCAGATGGTGCTAGATGGTGCCAAACAGTCCAGTCCCTCCCTGTATGATTCTGAGTCCCCAGAAACTTGCCTGGAACTAGAGTTCAGAGTCGTTGGGAGCTTGTGCTTCCCTCCAGGACGAAATGCTTCTAGCCCTTTCCGCAAGCCCCTTCGCATGTGCCTCCCTACCTCTGCACTTTACTTCCACACCTCCTCTGTGTCTCAGTCTCTTTCTAATTGTAGAATTTCCACTCAGCCAGCCTTTCTGTGGGTCTAGGTGGTATCCGTTTTTTTCTTTTCATTGTGGTTTTGAAATGGTTGTGCACGGCTGCAATTCCAGTGTTTACCTATGCCACCATCTTGGTTTCTCATAAATGTATAATTTTAACACATTTTTTTTGCGGGAAATTAGTAAAATCGGATCCACCAGGGAGACTGTCAATGGACATGAGGAAACATACATTGGAACCTCTAGTTGGAACCAGCAAAAATAAAAATGTTTTACGTCGTCGTGTGTATGCTGCTCATAAACTACACAGTGAAACGTGGTACATGTGCAAGTTTTGTAATGTACTCCTGCACAAAGGAAAGTGTTTCGAACGCTAACACACAGTGGCAGGAAAATGCCCGCTTACAAAGTGTTAAAATAAAATTTTCATTCAACCAACCAATTAATTTTAATGTACAAAATAGATGTGACATCTTTTTTAGCATTTCAACCATGTTTAATTGAGTGCAACTATAACTTTAAAAATTAGTTGTATTAATACAACATGAAATATCTATGCAAATTCCTTAAACACATCTGTATTTAATAGACATCCCCTCCTTGGTTTTCACAGTACATCAAATACTGACTTATACTCATATTTTCACATGTGCAACATGAATTCTACAAATTTATGGACAAAATGAAGTGAAAGGTGGAAATAATGATTGATTAGGTCAAATTAAGAATGGCTCCTACTTCTGGTATAAATATTTGAAAGGCTTTAATCAAGGAGATTTGTTCTTTTCTTTGAGAGATATCACCAGTGAATAAATAGGAATCTAAACCACATTTATTTTGAAACCATATCTGAAAAGCTTTGTAGTATTTTCAAAGGGCTTTCTGGAAATAGATCTCATTTAAAAAGCATTTCTACGAAGTAACTAAAACAGTATAACTGAATGAATATCATCCTTAGTGTAATTCCATTGTTGGTGGATATTTAGCTAGACTCTACTCATAAATCCTCTGAGAATATGAAATACAGCATATAAAATAGAAATAATTCAAATAAGTTAATCTTATTTTTTATTATTTTCCAAATGAAATAGAAACTATGTTTTCCAACATGATACCTCTGGTTTGTAGACCTATCCTTTTAAAAAGGTACAGGGGCAGTCAAGCAGTAGTAAATGTTCTTAGGATAGTTTACATCTTAGCCCTGAAAATTTCTTCCCACTAGACTAGTCATTCACTTGAGTAATAAAATTTTAGAGGCATTCATAAGAAGGACAGTCAGGATAGGCTTATTCTTTTCTTTAACATTATTCATATTTTTCAAAAGTGAGCCTTTGGCTATCTTCTTGTCAATTTTATTACACTTTAGGCAGGTTGCAGTGAATCCCTTGCTTCACACACTTGATTTGTGAAGAGGGATATGGAGTCCACTTCAAAGGTGAAAAGCTTGTAAATGTTGATGAAATCTGAAAATGAAAGAAATTGCTAAAAATTTTAAATCTATCAGAATCCAGTCTTATTTTGCTATATGCTATATGTCTATCTTTTTTAATTTGTGAGAAATGAATTTAGGAATATCCTAAAATCACATTTCAAAAAAATGTTTATTGTAAGCAGTTACTTCCTCAGATAAAGGAAAATATAGAGTTACAAATCCTACCAGTCTTATGTCAAGCCAGTCTATGAAACAAGTTGAGTTAATGTTGTTTATTAATTACTAGTGGCCTGGTGCACAAAATTCATGCACATTAAAAGGGAATTAATTAGAAGAAATATTTTAATATTGTTATTTGCCCTTTCTCTATAATAAAAGTTTGAGAGATAAAAGGAAATGAGTACAATGTATATGAAAATAATACATAATTTTATTAATAAACAAATGGTAATAAAATGATATAACAACAAACTCATGATATAAAAACAACATCGATGCAAATAATAACTGTAAAGTGATTAAACTTATTCTAATATCTATCTCCCTGTACACCACATTAAGAGTGAAAACACTTTCAGAGTGCTTGACTAATTTCCCTTGGGATAAAGTATTTACAACTTTAACTTTAACATCACACACTCTTCAAACTTGAGAGAAAGCAGCATATAACTGACCATGGGCAAAAACGGGTTCAGGTAGGAATATTCCTACTCTGTCTAGAGTTTGTCCTTCTGATTTATTAATAGTCATTGCAAATGCTGGCATCACAGGAAACTGTCATCAAATTAATTTAAATGGGAGGCCAGTGTCAGATGGAGACAAATCAATTCTTGGAATCAGAACAACCTCTCCCTCTGCAGATCCGGTTAATATTTCAGCTTCGATAATGTTAGGTTGTAATTTTTTGACAAAAAATCTGGTACTATTAAGATTTCTCAACAGCATGATGATTGCACCCACTTTCAATTTTAATTTATGACACAACATTCCTGAAGGAGTAATACTATTAAGAAATTCGATGGGAAAATTTCCTTTTCAGCATCATCTGTTGAGTCAACCAAATCACCACTCAAATATGTGTGAAAATCTCCATCAAGTATATCCAAAATTTCTTCAATTTTTAAACATGCTCATTTTTTTGGACAAAGAATTGCACATTTAGATATATTTTTAATATTATCTATAAATATACTATTTCCAAAGGTGGCTTCAATAAGAAATCCATTCATTACAAATCATTTCACAGGGAATTTCAATAATATCCATTCTTAAATGAAAACTGCTATCACGTTTGCCATCTCCAGGTTTTACTAACCATTCACTATAAGCAGAATCCTCTGATATCATATTTGTTTTAAGAGACAACTTTCTGAAACATCACAGTACTTTAAACTTGTTTGTACTATAGCCGATCGCATAGCATGCAGTACAATACTGAGACATTGTTGAAAATCCCCTCCGAGGAGAACTTTCCCACCAAATGCAACATTCAAATTCATAATTTCTCTTAGTAATCTGTAATGGCGTCTATAGCATAACTGGATGACATGGTGCATTCATTAATAAGAAGTTGGGTCTTTTTAATGGTTTTAGCAACTTCACTCTTTAAATTGAGTCTAGAAATTGAAGTTTCATTTAAAGGAATTGGTAATTTATATTGGGAATGAAAGGTCCTTCCACCAAGAAGCAAATTTGCAGCAATTCCTGTAGATGCTGTGGGTAAAACAGTACGACCACGACCTTTAATATAATGTATTAAAACTTTATAAAGTTATGTTTTTCCACTACCACCTGGACCATCCAAGAAAAAGCTTTTGGGGTGTACAGTTTGATCTTCGATGGCTGAAGTTATAGTCTGAAAGGCTGCCAACTATTCATCATTCAGCGAATTTATCAAAACCTCTGCCTGTTGTCGCTCGTATGATTCATCACATGTGTTTGTATTCATTAATAAAGCACAGTCTGGAACTTTGAAATGTGAACATTTCATTCCATGTAATGTGCATATCTCCTGAATTTTGTTAAGGGCATGTGTTTCACAGTTTGCCTCCCTGAGTGGTGTCTGGTGCTGCCTGCTCCTCCTCCCCAGCCACCGATCTGGGGCCCAGACCCTTTGGGTGGCATCTGGCACTGCCCGTCCACCTCCCTGGGTCCCTGATCAGGGCCTGGACCCTGCAGGTAGCATCTGGTGCTGCCCGCTCCGCCTCCCCCATCCCTGATCTGGGGCCTGGACCCCGTGGGTGTCTGTCACTGCCTGCTCTGCCTCCCTGGGTCTCAGATCCAAGGCCTGGACCCTGCGGTGGCACCTGGTGCTGCCCACTCTGCCTCCTTGGATCCCAGATCGGAAGCCTGGACCCTGTGATGGCACCTGGTGCTGCCCACTCTGCCTCCTGGGTCCCAGATCGGAAGCCTGGACCCTGCGGTGGCACCTGGTGCTGCCCGCTCCACCTCCCCATCCCCGATCTGGGGCCAGGACCCCATGGGCAACATCTGGTGCTGCTTGCCCAGCCTCCCTGTCCCCAATCTGGGTCTGGGACTCTGTGAGCAGCCTCTGGCACTGCCTGCCCCACCTCCCCAGTCTCCGATGGAATGCCTGGAGCCCCCCTTGGCATCTGGGCTGCTCGTCCAGCCTTCCCCATCCCCAATCGGTGGCCTGGACCCCATGGGCATTGTCTGGCACTGCCCACTCTGCCTCCCTGGGTCTCAGATCAGAGGCCTGGACCCTGAGGTGGTGCCTGACGATGCCTGCTCCGCCTCCCCAGGTGGTGTCTGGTGCTGCCCGCCCTGCCTCCCCCATCCCCAATCTGGGGCCTGAACTCTGCCATCTGGCACTGCCTACTCAGCCTCCCTGGGTCCCAAATCGGAGGCCCGGACCCTGTAGTGGCACCTGGTGCTGCCCACTCTGCCTCCCCCGATCTGGGGCCCAGACCCCGGGAGGCATCTGGCACTGCCTGCCCCACCTCCCCAGTCTCCGATGGGAGGCCCAGACACATGGTAGTGTCTGTCGGTGCCCTCCCCTCCTTCCTGGGTCCCAGATCGGAGGCCAAGACTCTGCAGTGTTGCCTGGTGCTGCCTGCCCCACGTCCCCCATCCCCGATTTGGGGCCTGGACCCCATGGGTGGCGCTGCCTGCTCTGCCTCCCCAGGTGGTGTCTGTCTCTGCCTGCCTCACCTCCCCTGTCCCTGGTCTGGGGCCAGAACCCCACGGGTGGCATCTGATGCTGCCCACCACTCCTCCCTGGGACACTGATCAGGGCCTGGACCCCATGGGCAGCATCTGCACTGCCCGCTCTGCTCCTTGGGTCTCAGATTGGAGGCCGGACCCCACTGGTGGTGTCTGGTGCTGCCCACCCCACCTCCCCATCCCCGATCTGGGGTCTGAACTCTGTGGGTGGTGTCTGGAACTGCCTGCCCTGCCTTCCAGTCCCCGATGGGAGGCCCCGACCAGCAGTGGACTCTGTGGGAGGTGTCTGGCCTGCCTGCCCCATGTCCCCTGTCCCTGATCTGGGGCCCGGACCCAATGATTGGCATCTGGCATTGCCTGCTCCGCCTCCTTGGGACCCAGATCAGAGGCCAGCACCCTGAGTGGTGCATGGTGCTGCTAGCCCAGCCTCCCCCATCCCCAATCTGTGGGCTGATCCCAGGCGGCATCTGGCATTTCCTGCCCCACCTCCCCAGACCCCGATGGGAGGCCCAGACCCTCAGTGGTGCATGGTGCTGCCTGCCCAGTCTCCCCCATCCCCGATCTGGGGGCCGACCCCAGGAGGGACTGGAGCTTCCTGCCTCACGTCCCCAGACCTCAATGGGAGGCCCAGACCCTCAGTGGCATCTGGCACTGCCTGCTCCACCCCTCACCACTGCCGCTGCTCTTCAATGCCTGCCCCGCCCCAGCCACTGCCAGCATCACCCAGCCGTACCTGCTGCTGCTTGCTCCTGGCTGCCAGCCTCCATCTTGGCTGAGTTAATTTGCATACAGCTGCTCTGATTGGCTGGTGGGTGTGGCTTGGCTGGTGGGCATGGCTTAGGAATCCTGGAGAAACGGTCAATTTCCATATTACACTTTTTATTAGAGAAGATTAAAACTCATACTTTTTGCAACAACATTATTAAAACATAAAAGAAAGAGAAATGACAGAGGAATTTAGTCTCAATCTATTATTCAACAACATATTACTTGATGTTGGTAGCATGTAGGACACACTTATACTTCCTTGGTATTATGACTTAAGTTGCCCTTTACACCTCTAGCAACCTTGACAATCCATCATTTTCTCCTACTCATATCTAAGCCCAATCTGTCACAAATATATATCTCCTACAATTCTGATTTCTCAGGACATGCACTTTTTTCTCAAATTCAATAAAATTGTGAAAATTTTTGAGTTAAAAATGAATGTTCTTTTCTATGGATGCTACTATATTTGCCATGAAAGCAAATTAATGTAATATTGAGACCACATATTTTTATATCCCAATGTAACTGGAATATTAATTATTGTTTTTCTACTTACTGGTCTATGATTTCATATAGGTCACTAAATTTATATTAAACACTGTTATTATGCCTAAATGCCATGGTTAACAATCCTTATCTTTTATATTTGCTGCAACTTACACTTGTGTGTTATTTCACCACTGAAGCTACATTTGGCTTCAACTTAGAATGTTGGAAGAATGAAAAAGGAGATGACCAGAAGACAGAGGCAGGAAATTGTATTCCTAGCTATGGCTTTGGCCTAAGGTCCAGAGGCTTCATGAGTCGGCTTAGTCCTTTTAAAACTTTCAGAACTCGTTTTGCCTAGTTTACTGGCAAACTCAAGGACAACACTAAGCCCAGCCAGCTTAGCCCAGTGGATAAGTGTCGCGATTCGATTCCTAGTCAGGGCACATGCTCCAGTGCGGGGCGTGCTGAAGGAAGCCAATCAATGATTCTTTCTCATCATTGATGTTTCTCTCTCTCTTCCTCTCTGTTTCTCTGTGAAATCATCAATCAATCAATCAATCAATATCAATTAAAAGAACACTAAAAGCAGTACTAATCGGTTTCCACAGTATTTGGCTGTAATCATGGTTCTCCAATACTATGACTTTAATGGTGAAAAGACAGCAAAGAAAACTGTTCTTAAGGAAGAACTCTCCAAAGACAAAAAAAAAAAAAAAGAGAGAGAGAAATCTATATGTCCTTGAGTCTCTAGAGACTCAGACTGAGCCACATATTCTCAGTCACCTTAGGCAGGTCCCTGCTCTGCTGCGTCATACAGCCAGCAAACAGTGTGCTATTGGAGAGAAGTTCAGGAAGAGCAGACTTTAAAAACATGCCCAATGGTCCGGAATCAAATTTGAAGAGTTTGAATGTTATGCAAAGCAAAACAGTTGCAATCTACAAAGGATAGACATTTTGCACAGTATATATGCAAGTTAGAACAAAATTTAAATTGTAGTAAATCTTACAGAGTAAACAGATTCTATGGGAGTGAATAATGAGACCTTTTTATGCTGAATAGGCAGAGTAATCCTCTCTGAGGAAGAGATCATTTAAACAGAGAACTAAAGAAGAAGAGCAGAGAGGTGGAAGCACAAAACAGAATAAATGTAATAAAAAAGTTCAAGTATGTTAGCCAAATACAGATAGTTTCTGACTTACAATGGTTCAACTTAATGATTTTTTCAACTTTAGGATGGTTCAAAAGCCATATGCATTCAGTAGAAACCAGCTAGGCGATGTTTGATAGGTTAGGTGTATTAAATGTGTTTTTTCAAATTTCAATATTTGCAACTTATGATGGGTTTATCAGCAGGTAATGCCACTGTAAATCACAGACCTTCTGTAATATCCTTGAGCAGGGTAGGGCAAAAGTAGGTTTACAGTTGCCTGCATAGAAAATAATACAATAATTAATAAACAAAAATACAAAAATAAACTCTGTTTTGTGTACTCACAATGGCAAACCTACTTGTGCTCCACCTGTATTTATCCCAATGAGCACCCCTTATTCCCTAGTAAGGACAAGGAAAGAGGCCTGGTAGCATCAGTCTTCTCTTCCTCTCTCATCCTTCCAGGGTTTCTGCCACTCAAAATGGCTTCCTGTAGTTTTTGAATTAACAGCCACTTTGGTGGTCCTCCCTGCTCTGCATTATTTCTCCTTCACTGATTTTTGTTAATCTGAACTTCCCGAGGCAAGTTTACAGTTTTTGATATTTCAACTGAAAACTTTTACATACCAATGACTCCAAATTTAAAACCCTGTCCATGATGTTTCCTATGAGTTTTAAATCAATTTAACCAACTTTCAACTTGTCATTTCTACTTAGATGCCAAGGAATCATCAGAAAATTAACATGTAAGAAAAATAAACATAGATTTCCATTCTACCCTGCAATAAAATGTGTTCTCTTTTCAATAATCACACCACTGTATCTCTACCTGGTTACTCAATCCAAACATCTGTTCCCAAGTTCTACAGCTACCATCTTGCCCAAACCACCACCAAATGCATCCTAGACTTTTTAAATTGCCTCCTGGTGTGGGCACCTGCTTTTACTGTACTCTTGTCCACCACTTTCCAGTCTATTCTCCCAATAGTGCCAAACTGACAATTTGAAACAAGAACTGGTTTGTATTGTGGAAGAAATAACTGGTTTTTCAGGAACATCTATTCTTACCTTTGTTAATAATTGAATCACTAGGTTTAAGTTGGACACAGGTTTGTCCTTTGGGGCAGCTTAGTGTGCGATATTACTAAGTGCTTTTGGAGGGACACTGAAATGATGTGTGCAGTTTCAGCACAATACAACAAACACTCTCCTGACCTTCACATTGGCCGAGAGGCAACCAATCGATGTTGCTCTTTTCACATCAATGTTTCTCTCCCTCTTTCTTCTCTCAAATCAACAAATACATATCCTCTGGTGAAGATTTTTTAAAGTTATGAAAATTCTACTTGATAAAAGACAGCTCTTAACAAGGCATAAAAAACATCTGTCCCTACTTTAATGCAAAAGAATAACCAATAAAGTAAGACCTAAGCTGTCATTGTATTCAGTATATATTATGAAATAAACTTAAAGAGAAAGAAAGAAACTTAAAATTTTTTTTCTTCATGGAAAACAGGTTGAAATAAGGTTCAGAGAACCTTGCAAGAGAAAGAAAAATATGAATGAGCCCACTCCTCCAACCCAATAAGACATTCTTAACATTGGAGTGCACATAATGATGAATGATATCTATGAAAATGTAGTGGATAGCCAAGAAAAGAAAAAGTTGCCTAGTGTTTCTGCGATTATAATCACTGAAGCTCTAAATTAAGGAACTTTCTTATATCTTTTTTGGTAGTGTAGCTGTGGTTAGAGCTAATTAGTACTCACACCTCAACTTACTACAAATTTCATGAGTACAAAAGAATTGAATAAAAGGCTGTAGTTAATAGTAACAATGCGAAGCTTTTATTTTTAAGTACTTTGGGACTGTATTAATATAACTGCTTAAATAATTGTTTATGCGAAGGGTTAGTAAAAGAATTACTGGGTTTAGAAGGAGAAGACTCTGGCAATGTCAGAAACTAATATTAATTTCAACAAAAAATAAAAATAAAAAAGATAGCCCTGGCTGGTGTGCTCAGTGGTTAGAGTGTTGGCTCATGCACCTAAGAGTTGGGGGTTGCATTCCAGGTCAAGATCATGTACTTGGGTTGCAGGTTCACTCCCTGCTCCTGGTTGGGATTAGTGCAAGAGTCAACCAGTGGATGTGTCTCTCTCACCTCTCTCACTCCTCTCTCTCTCTCTCTCTCTCTCTCTCTCTCTCTCTCTCTCTCTTTCTTC
Organism: Murina feae; assembly: GCA_004026665.1. Classification (NCBI taxonomy): domain Eukaryota; kingdom Metazoa; phylum Chordata; class Mammalia; order Chiroptera; family Vespertilionidae; genus Murina; species Murina feae. Next base: position 31,034 of record PVJC01000114.1, on the reverse strand, counting down.
TTCCCACCCTCTTTCCTCTTTTCCACTTTCTCTGAAAACAGCAATAGAAAAATATCCTCAGGTGAGGATTAGCAATAAATAAATTTTTAAAAAAGAGAAATAATAATACTTCCTCTGTCTCACAAAGCCTTTGTTGAAAAAAAAAAAGTAAGATAACACATGTCAAAGTTTTGAATATCTCCAAATCACCATTTTAATGTAAGGAATTATTACTTTCATTTACACAGGCATAAGTTTGTAATTTTATGATATAATGATACTTGTGGTATATCCGAAGAATATGATTTTTAGGGTCTTAGGAACCATTAAAAATTTTAGAAGCTAAATTAAGAGGCATTAAATTATTAAGTAATTTCTAAAACTATCAAAACTATTTCTAAATTTAAATTTTTCATGGAACCAAATGCTCAGATATATGTTGCTATTTTCCCTATTATCTTTTCTTTAATATTGTAGTTAGAGAAAAATAAAAACTTCTAAAAAGAATAAACACCACCATTTTGACAAATTCTCCAATTTAGGATACTTTTTTTATATCAAAAAGAGGATTTTTATATACACTTTCTTTGATCACTTCTTCAATAGTCCCTCTCTAAAAGGGGCTAAATATGAGTCATTAAGGCATAGGGAAATAATAGAACCACCATGTATATTTTCTTTGATGGTTTTTAATTTATTTTATAAATATGTTAGAGGCCTGGTACATGAAATTCATGTATGGGTAGGATCCCTAGGCCTGTCTGGTGATCAGGGCCAATCTGGCTGCCGGCTGCAGACCAAGGCCTTCCTTCCACATTGCCTCCTGGTGGTCAGCACACATCATAGTGAGCAGTTGAACTCCCAAGGGGACAATCTGCATATTAGCCTTTTATTATATAGGATTTTGTAATGTTTATAATATTTAATAGATTATAGTTTCATATAAAATGTAATTAAATATATATAGTAGTACATAAGCATACCTTTTTTTATTGATCAGGATTAATCAATATGACTTATGACTCTGATTTCCAGCATAAGTATGAAGTTTAAAAATCATTTAATTCCCAACAACAGAAATTTTCAGAGTTATAAGTCTTTAAGTCTAATCCTTAACATCATTGCATGCCTAGGTATTGAGATTCAAGAGCTAGAATAACTGAGCATTCTGGTGATACTCAGTCAAATAAGGTACATTTCATGGGATGCTAAAGATCTTATATTCTTCTGGTGACAATGCTCACATAAATTGGTAGTAATAATACAAAGTCATAAGTGAAAAGATGGGAATAGACAGAGGATACTGTGTTGTGCATCTATATAATTTATTCTACAAACTGGGATACTTGAGAGAAAAAGAGGTCACTATTAATAATTCAGTTAGGAAAACAGATATAAATGGGGACTACATCTGAAAACACAAGATTTATGTTCACCCTGTTTTGTGAGAGCTGACATAATTACCCCAGGAGATAGCCTAGTGTGGAGTCAGGACAAGTTTTAGGAAGGAAGTGACCGCACTAAAGGATACATTGAAAAAGTGAGAAGGAGGAAAGAGTGCTCCAGGATCTTGCCTCCAAACTTCCCATTCATTAGCAGATTCAAAGGCATAAAAGCAAAAGAGAGTGTTGCCATATCAGATAATCACAAGTCATGCTGTGAGACTGTGACCTAGAGTTTGGCAAATGGCAGGCAGCAAGAAGGGACATAAACTTGGATAGACAAGCAAAAGAGCCTGCTGCTTTCTCAGATAAGGAGTAAAAATGTCTCTCACAGTGACCAGGCTATCTCCTTGAAGCCACACAGATCACAAGTAGTTGAGGTGAACTACGAGTTTATGTGTCCTAGAGCCCTGGCCAAGGATGTATCTCATATACTATGGGATTTATGTTTCCCAATTAAATGTAACATATAACTGTTAAAAATTAAATACTCCATTTAATGTTAAAATTCTGAGGACTATTATATAACACTAGAGGCTTGGTGCACAAATTCATGCACCAGTGGGGTCCCTCAGCCTGGCCTGTGGTATCAGGTCAAAACTGGCTCTCCGACATCCCCAAAAAGGTCCAGGATTGCAAGAGGGTGCAGGCCAGGCCGAGGGACCTCACCAGTGCATGATCAGGGCTGGGGAGGGACATGGGAGGTTGGCCAGCCAGGGAGGAACCACAGGAGGGCTCCAGGGCATGACCAGCCCATCTTGCTCCATCCTGATCATCTGGACCCCAGCAGCAAGCTAACCTACCAGTTGGAGCATCTTCCTCCTGGTGGTTAATGCACATCATAGCAAGTGGTTGAGAAGCTTTAGCATATCATTAGCATACTAGAGGCCCAGTGCATGACATTTGTACATGGGGAGTGTGGGGGGAGGGAGTCCCTCAGCCCAACCTGCAACAACACCAGCATCTCTCACCCTGGCCTCTGGCCAGAGGCCCCTCTCCTCCCTCCATGCAACTGGGACACAGACATTAGGCTCATGTTGCCAGGGCAACGCTGCCAGCATCCCACCCCAGCCACTATGGGTGACACCATCTTTGTAACAGAGTGACAGTTAATTTACATATTACTATTTTATTAGATAGAACTATGCTTTGGTTGGTTGGACAGCTGACCAGTTGACTGGACACCTAGCATGTTAGGCTTTTATTATGTAGGATACTTACTAGAGCTTTATCTTGTAAGAAGCATACATTAATTAATAGTTGTTCAATATATGTGGCCTGAAGATTTTTAGTTTTTAAGAAATCTTTAGTTAATCATGCTGTTTAAGACTGTAGTATTATTACCCATGTATCTATAGACTTTTGTGTGGTTTTTTTTAAAACAATAAATACCTTAGATATTGATAAACTGTCTCCAGAGTTTTACCAACATTTTCTAGTGTTTTGATGCTTGAACTCATTCTTGACTACATCAATACTTTGGGGCATTCAGTTAAAACATAGTAATTAACCAGAGCAAGCTGTCAATGAAGTCAGCTCTGATTAATCTAAAGGATTCTAGAAGGGTAAAGCCTGGATTTATATTTTAAGATGTTATATAAGCCTGACTGGTGTGGCTCAAGGGTTGAGTTTCAACCTATAAACCAAAAATTCGTGGTTCAATTCCCATTCAGGGCACATGCCCAGGTTACAAGCTCTATCCCCAGCAGGGGGCATGCTGAAGGCAACAAATCAATGATTCTCTCATCATTGATGTTTCTATCTCTCTCTCCCCTTCTCTCTTTCTCTCTGGAATCAATAAAAATATATTCACAAAAATAAGATTTTTTTTTTAAAGTTTAAAACTGATAAATAAAGTAGACAAATTTAATGAAAATAATGTTTTATAAATTTGATGAAAATAAGTTTTTTATAAACTTTGCCAGCCATGTGGCAACCTACCTAATCCACCGTAGTCACATACTTTGTGCCATCCAATTATCTGAACAGGGGAACTCGTGTTGTAAGAACATAACGTTTTTCAGTCATTTTTCACTTTCTGAGTCTCCAGAGGTCAAATTTTTATCTATAAAAGCTAAAATAAATTATAACATTTTTGTGATACTAGAGGCCCAAAGCATGAAATTTGTACAAGAGTAGAACTTCCTTTCCCCAGCTGCCAGCGCTGGCTTCCCTCGCAGCCCTGGCTTCATCTGGAAGGTCATCAGATCTAATTAGCATATTACACTGTTACTGTTATAGAGAGGTAGTGAGCCACCAGGAAGCTCCCAGGGTTTAGCCTGGGCCCTGGGAGGAGATGGGTGGGGGCAGGAGCCAGGGTGGCATGAGAGGTTGCTATGCGTGAGCCTAGAGCCGTGGATGGCGCAACCCTCCACAGCCTGTGGTGTTATCATTGCACAGTGCGTCTTTTTATTTGTTAAGGTTCACTAACCACTCCAGGAGAGTGGGTAGCACCATTACAGAGGGATGGTCCAAGCATGCCTGTCTAAGACCAAGGGGTGGCCTTGGGGACATAGCAGAGAGGGGTCCGGGGTTGAGTCAGAGAAACCGAGTCCAAAACTTGAAAAGAAGTGGGAGGAAGGAAGGGGCAGAGGACAACAGCTGTGTGGGGGTCTAGAAAAGCTGCTGGGTGGAGGCAGCTGAGGAGCCAGGTACCACTCCCATGGGACAGGTCCACGTCTCTCCCTCCTCCTCCCCGTGACTCATCACCCCAGCTCTCTTCTGAGACCCCACCTGGACTTGCCCTGCACAGCTCCACACCACTGCATGGCCCTGCACAGTCTCTCCCTGCCCCTCCCCCACACAGCCTTTGGGGAGCTCTGCCCCCAGAGGAGAAAGGGGAAGATTGCCTACAGGAGGTTGCAGGAGGAGAGGACACAGCAGGGCCCACCAAGTTAGATGGAGGTGCGGGAGGGAGAGACCCCACAGGACTGGGGACAGAGATGGTTGGGGAAGGAGGGCCATGTGGAAGCATTTCCCTTTGTTGAAGAAGTCCTGATCCCATTTTACAGACCCCAGCAGAGTTTGTGGGGAGCAAAGACAAAGGGTGTGAGGGGACTGGATGGATGAAAAGCAGTGACATTTGATTCATGGCCTATTTATTTTTATCTTTTGTTAATATATTTTTATTGATTTCAGAAAGGAAGGCAGAGGGAGAGAGAGATAGAAACATCAATGATGAGAGAGAACCGATCTGCTGCCTCCTGCACACCTCCTACTGGGGAGTGAGCCCACAACCCAGAAATGCGCCCTTGACCGGAATCAAACCCAAGACCCTTCAGTCCAAAGACCATGGCTCTATCCACTGAGCCAAACCATTTAGGGTGACCCACGGCCTATTTAAAATCACTGCAGTAGGCTGAACAGGGGTCTTACCATGATGGTGTTTCCTGATAATGAGGGTGTCTCTCCTTATGTTGGGGTAATGGGAACTGCAGTGAAGTAAACACACACCCACAGAGCCTGCAAAGGGTTTCCATGCACACGATGCAATTTACTGCGTGTGGCACCTGAAGAGGGTGAGCAGAGCCTTGGAAGGACATGAGGTCTCCAAGACCAGTGGCTGGAGGAAAAGTGCATGCTGAGCATTCCAAACTGTAAGTTACAATCTAATCTAATAAAAGAGTAATATGCTAATTATGTTGCTCCACTACATCCCAAGCCACGCCCACCAAAAAATCAGAGCAACTATATACAAATTAACCCAACCAAGATGATGGCCAGCAGCCACGGAGCTAGAACAAAGAGGGTTGGTTGCCCAGGGGATGGAGGAAGCTGTCTGCCTAGGTCAGCTGCGTTCTCCTCTCAAGGCAACAAAGTATCAATTATAGAAGATAAATAAACCCCAGAAACCTGCTTCCAGCCAGCCTCGCTGGGAGCTTGGGATGCTGGGGGCTGTGGCCAGCCTAAAAACAGCCATCAGCCCTTCACCCAGACTGGCCAGGCACCCCAGCAGAACCCCCTCCCTGAAATGGATGTGGCCAGCCTGCAAACAGCCATCAGCCACTCATCCAAGCTGGCCAAGAACCCCAGCAGGAGCCCCCCTCCCTGATCCGGGACACCTTTCAGAAGAAACCAGCTATCCCCCACCCATGCACCAGGCCTATATCCTATATAATAAAAGGGTAATATGCAAATTGACCCTAACAGCAGAACCACTGGGAATAACTGGTCACTATGATGCACACTGACCACCAGGAGGCAGATGCTCAATGCAGGAGCTGCCCCTGGTAGTCAGTGAACTCCCACAGGTGGGAGCCTCTCCTGCCTCCTCAGCAGCGCTAAGGATGTCTGACTGCAGCTTAAGCCTGCTCCCCGCTGGCAAGTAGACATCCCCCAAGGGCTCCTGGGCTGCCAGAGGGATGTCTGACTGCCAGCTTAGACCCGATCGCCCGGGGAGTGGGCCTAAGCCACCAGGTGGACATCCCCCGAGGGGTCCCAGACTGCAAGAGAGCACAGGCTGAGCTGAGGGGCTCCCCCCCACCAAGTGCATAAATTTTTGTTCACTGGGCCTCTAGTCTATATATATAAAAGCTTAATATGCTAAGTGCCTGACCAAGCAGTCAACAGATCAGTTGCGATGACGTCCACTGACCACTAGGGGGCAGGTGCTCCAACTGATAGGTTAGCTTGCTGCTGGGATCCAGCCGATCAGGATTGGGTGAGACAGGGCCGGACGTGCCTTGGAGCCCTCCTGCAGCCCTTCCCATAATCCATCCCCACCACCAGCCCCAGTCGGCCCCAAAGGGACTGGGCAAGATGGCCCTGATTGGCCCCAATTGCCAGCCAGGAAAAGGGACCCCACCTATGCATGAATTCGTGCACTAAGCCTCTAGTATTAACTATAAGATTTTTATGTCATTGACATATATATGAACCAAGAATTTTAATTAAAACATATAAATAGATGCTTGTAAATTATTCAATATTACATACATTTTTAATACAAGGAAGCCTTTTATTAGACCCAGGTTAAATTATACAACACATAACAGGTAATATCAAAATTATTGATGTCTATTATTTAAACAAAGTTCCAAATCTAGCTATCAGTGTATTCCAATATCTGATTTTTAGGCCCAAAGCCTAAAAATTCTTAAAATAAGCCTTATCCTATATAATAAAAGGCTAATATTTCAAATAGACAGAGCAGCGGAAGAACTGGAACAACCAAACATCCGGTCTCTATGACGTGCGTTGACCACCAGGGAGCATGTGCAGAACATGGCAGGCATCAGCTGTGGCGGGATGATGAAGCAGGTGAGAGGGGCAGCAGACCAAGGCAGGTTGCCGGTAGCTGTCATCAGGGCAAGCTTCTGATGGTTACTACAAATTCTTTGCTCCCACATGCCACAGTCCCACCCAGGACTCCCACCTGCTGCCAGTGCCTGGTACCAGTCCCATTCACTCAATGCCATCAGAGGGTTCGAGCAGAGGCTGCCAGCCCCAATCTCCCCTGAGGGCTTCTCCACCTCCCCCTGCTCCTGAGGGGTGATCAGGGCAGCAGCTGCTACTCGCACCCACTGACAGTGCTGGCCCCACTCACACCTGCTGCTGGAACTAGCCCTAATCGCTCCACGCCGTCAGCGGGTGCAAGCCAGGCCTACGTCGTCAGCACATGGGAGCAGCAGTGGCAGGAGCAGGGCTGCTGGCAGACAGGGAACCAGGGGCCATGGTGGGAGGGCCTGGGTGGGTGTGCAGAGGATGGGCTGAGACCCGACCCTGTGCCCACTGTAGACTGGAAGCCCACAGCTCCTTTCAATGTGCACGAATTCATGCACTGGGCCCCTAGTATGATAGAATTCACTAAGAGTAATCTCTAAATGACCATCCATTTAAGATACTTTGTACCTCATCCAAGTTCATTGCCATGGATATTGTGGATTTAAATGTCCAACATTCACATATAATTTAATTTGCCAAAACATTAATTCTGAAAATGGTTTCTCCTCTGTCATGATTTGTTTCTAAGGCAATATCTGGTGTATGATCATTTGGTGTCATCTAAATAGGAAAGAGGAAAACAGGACATTAGGTTTGAACCATGGAGAAAACACTGAGGCTAGAATACAAAGAAAGTAGGTTTGAGTCTTGGCACCATTTATCCAACAAATAATCCAGCCTCCCTGAGTCTCCAGTGTTCTCTTTTGTGGAATGGTAACAAGCCTATCTCACATTCGCAGCTTGTCCTTTGATTTACTGAATTTTCACTAAACAAATAATTATTTGATCCTTTATTGTAAGCTGCTTACATATGATACTTGGTTTTGAAAACACATTTTTCATTAAATTTGAAAGTTCAAAGAAGTTATGTTAGAATAAGGCACGGAGACAAATAAACCATTATGTCTTGGTGTGACAAACGCAATCACAGAGGCATGCACTGGTTTTCTAAGACAGATGTAAATTTTATGGAAGGATCAGAGAAAGTCTTCTCAGGGTTGTTGATCACTTTAAGTTTTGAAGGACATTTGAGCAGAAGAGTTAACTAGATAAAGACATGGAGAACAGGCATGGACAAAGCTGAAAGTATATAAAAAGACATGAAAACCTTTCTCTTAGAGCCTGAGTATTAATTTCTAGTGTAGATTCAACTTAGTTATATGTTTTTATCATTTATTTTCTTAAGTTGATTTGAGAGAGAGAGAGAGAGAGAGAGAGAGGGAAGCATCGATTTGTCGTTCCGCTTATTTTATGCATTCATTGGTTGTTTCTTGTATGTGTCCTGACCTGGGATTCAACCCTCAGCCTTGGTGCATGGGGAGGATGATTTAACCAACCAAAGTACCCAGCGAGGGCCTGTTTTTATCAATTCTAATACAAACTTTTTTTTTTTTTACAACATGGAAAATAAGGGTGTGTTTTACAGTAAATCATGTCTTATGATCATTATCATTTAGATGACTTTTAGAAAGTTATGTAAACACTTCCATTAAGATCAAGTGAGAGCCAAAATCAATCATCTTAGGTTTCATGAAATACGGATAGAGATGGAGATGCAGATAGAGAAGAAGAGGGGGAAAGAGAAGGGGATGGAGATGAAGAGGGAAAGAGAGATGGGAAAGGGAGAGGGATAAGGAGGCAGGGGTGTGAGGAGAAAGGGGGAGGGGGACAAAGGGGGTGACAGCTGCTGTCTCGTTGAATTTATATGAATTGGCTGCTCTATTTCTCTTGTTCCTTGTTATTTACCCTGGTTTATTTTTCAGCTACCATCCACAAATAACTTTCAATGCTTCCTGGTGGACTTGTGAGCTAGTTTCATCTTAAATTACTTATGAAGAAGAATTTACTGTACCCTCAACAAAGTAGCATGCTTCTCTCATAATAAATCACAAATTAATTTAAAATGCAAGCTAAAAATCTGGCTCTTCCAGAGTAGTGATTTATAAGTATATGTATAATCAACAACTGACAGGTCCTCCGATGCTCACTGGATAGTTTCAATCCTATTAAAATCAAGGGCTCTGCTTTCCTAAAATACCCAATCCAAGAATTTCTTTCTTTTTAATTTTAAAATGAAGGTATAATTGACAAATAACATTATATTAGTTTCAGGAGTACAACATAATGATTTGGTATTTGTATATATTACAAAATGATCACCAAAATAGGTCTAGTTAGCATTGATCATCATACAGAGTTAAAATATTGTTCTTGTGATGAGTACTTTTAATATCTACTTTCTTAAGCAATATTTTCAAATATGCAACACAGTCACATTAAATTTATAGCAGAATACAGAATATTTTTTCTTCTATTGGTTCAAAACTTATTGGAATATTTTCTAATAATTAGGAAAGGTATAATCAAGATTTACTTTTAACTCACTGTCTTCTCAAAAGTATTATCTTTTTTATATTTGCTGAATTATCAGTACATAATTCACATTTTTAATATTTTTATGTGTTTCTTTAATAGATCATGAACTCCCTTCCTGAAAGAGAGGTGTTATCATTCTTGATTCTATTTTGTTTCTGAAAATCAACAAAGGGCCTTACATGTGTTAAGGAATTGATAAATGAATTTAGAAGAATGAAGTATATTAGAGAATTTAATTTTTGAAAATATAAACACACAAATAAACAGGCTACTGATAAAAAGCATATTGGAACTAGAGACACTCATATACTAAGAATATTAGTCATTAATTTCACAAATGAAACTCTTAGGTACATATTAACAGTATATATGTAATCAAATCAACTCATATGGAAGATACTTAAAGAAATCCAACTGAAATGTAGGTAATAATAAAAATGCAGATATTAAAATTGAAAACAAAAAATTTTATTAATTACAAAAATAGAGTAGAATAAGACAAAATTAGAAAAAAAGCACATGAACTATTATGTAGATTTGGCATTGTTCTCATGAACAATTATAAATAAAACCTACTGCAATATTCACATAACACATAATTTAAAAATAAGAAAGTATTTGGACCATTTAATATTTTTATTGAGGAAATAACTATTCATTTTATTGGTGGGCGTTTGTAAGTGTCATCAGATGCTAAGAAAATTTCTGTATAATGAGCCCTTAAAAGCAACTGTAAAAAATGAGGTCAGATTAAGGGTGAAATATAGGGGTTGGAGCAGCTTTTAATACAATTTTAATATGAAGCCGAGGAGCTTTATACTAAAATCAGACAGAGCAAAAAGTAAACTCTCCCTAGGACTTCCTCTTCTAAGTTAGGCAGCACGCACTCAGCACTTTAAGACTACCACGTCAGTAAGATCAAATATTTATCATCCCTACTTCAACTAATTTTTTAGCATATCTTGAATTTGAACTGTGACTTTACTCCAATTTACTTCTTTTATCATCATTTTTTGCTCCTAAACTGCATTGTCTTTTGCTGATACAAGTGTAATAGATGGCTTTAAAATAATAATAACACATTTGCCTACTGACAAGTTTCTTTATATAGTCACATGTTGGCCACCACCCAATTTCATTTTGAATCACACAATGAAAAGAGTTTTAAAAGCAGCAAGCAAACCCACACCCATTTCAGTTTTATTTTGTGAAAACATTTATCAGACTCTCCTAACAATTTACACTGGAACTCCAGGAGGGCTGAGCACTTTAGAATCACCCATTGCGATTAGGGACAAGGAAGAGTTTCTAGACGTAATTGCTCTAACAGCTGCAAGAGATTGCTGTAGCCTTTTAAAGCTAGCACAGAGCATCTTTAATGGTGGTCCTCGATCTACCTAGTCAACCAATCAGGATTTACATGGTTATATTTTTCTGAGGGGTGTCTTGCAGCAGCAGTCCTCTGGGTGACTGGAGGAGCCCTTGGGCCCCACAAGCTATAGCTACTGTGGCCCCAGGATTCTCCTCCTCAGCGTGCTGAAGCTCTGAGCCCTGGGTGATGTGGCATTCTGCAAAATGATGGCAGAGTTTTTTAAGGAATAAAAATTTTTTAAATTCTATATAATAAAAGGCTAATATGCAAAGTGTCCCCTTGGGAGTTCCACCCACACTGGGAGTTCGACTGTTTGCTATGACTTGCGCTGACCACCAGGGCATGGTGCAGAACACAGGAAGTGGCGTGGAATGAAGGAAAGCCCAGGCCAGCAGCCAGCGGTTGGGGGAAGGAAGGCCCCGATCAGCCCTGATCACTGGCCAGGCCTACGGACCCTACCCATGCACAAATTTTGTGCACCAGGCCTCTAATAAATAAGTAAAAACAAATAGAGACATCTTTCAACTCAGGTGTTAGAAAATAGCAAGGAATAGATAAAATAGGCTTAGAAACTAAACATGCTATCTAAATATTGCCCCAACATATGACATTGGTATCTTTAATCAAAGTAACATAAATATTTTATAAAAATCTAAATCCTCAAAATGCAGTAAAATATGAATCATTGTGTTTTCTCCCAGCAAAAAGTGTCTATTCACTAACATTTGGATATAATGAACATTATTTGAAATGAATGGACCTCGTAGCTCAAGGTCCATAAATGAAAGTCAGTCGGCAAGTAGCTTAGCTGCTGAGAGTTATAAATATTAGTATAAGATAGTTGCTACCTGCCATCAAGGAAATTTCAGATTAGTGAGAGGAGTTTTTCTGTATAAATGTTGTAAGTGCGTTTTTAAATTGGCAGCAGAAAAAAAATCACTGCTTTCAGGATGACATTCATGGTGAGTGCATTTTATTATGTTCTGATATTTGAAAATTGGATACTTCACATATGGAATCTACATTTATCATTTTCACTCTTTGTTTGTGTGTTTATATGCGTGTATATAAACTCCATCTACACAGCTGTGAGTGCAAAGCTTGCTACCATATAAAAAGTAGTATCTGTTACATCAAATGCACCAAAATTAATGTTTGTAGAATTTTCTTCCAAACATTTTCTTCTAGAAGAAATAACATTCTTTTTCTTATATGTGATTTGGATGGTCATAATCTTGGGCTTCAAGATTTCACTTAACTAAAGTACTTTAATAGGTGCATTTAAAAAATAAACATTAAATAACAGAAATCAAAGTTAGTAAGACTGTATACTTAAAATGTAAATTCAGGGATGACAAAAATCATTCAAAATATACAAGCAAATACATATATATACTAGGGGCCCGGTGCACAAAAGTTTGTGCACTTGGGAGGTCCCTCAGCCCGGCCTGTGCTCTTGCAGTCTGGGACCCCTCTGGGATGTCCACCTGCTGGTGTGCCTGGTCAGCCTGGGTGAGGGGCTGATGGCTGTTTGCAGGCTGGCCAACCCCCCAGTGTGGACCCTCACCCCATTGGGGTGTAGCCAGCTTGGGTGATGGGGTGAGGGCCATTTTCAGGCTTCCCACAGGCCCTTCAGCTTTTGGGTCCCTATTGGGGTGCATGAGCAGCCTGGGTGAGGAGCTGAGGGGTGTTTTCAGGCTGCCCACAGTCCCTTCAGGTTTGGGGTCCTTACTGGGGTACCTGGTCAGCCTGGGTGAGGGGCTGATGGCTGTTTGTAGGCTGACCAAGCCCCCCAGTGGGGACCCTCACCTCATTGGGGTGTGGCCAGCCTGGGTGACGGGCTGAGGGCTGTTTTCAGACTTTCAGGCTGCCCACAGCTCCCATTGACCCAACGTCCCAGCAAGGCTGTCTGGAAGCAGGTTTCTGGGGTTTATTTATCGTCTATAATTGATACTGTTCCTTTAATCCAAGGCCTAGGCAAGTAACTAGGCCTCCTGTTGGCTTCAGCTCTGTGGCTTCTATAATTGAAAGAGTGTTGCCTTAGTAGACTCTAGGCAGGCAGTTTCCTCCATCGCTCGTGCAACGGAAGCCTGCCGTTTGCTTCAGCTCTGTGGCTTCTATAGTTGCAACTATGTTGCCTTGAGCAGAGAGAGTACCAGCCAGCCTAGGCAGACAGTTTACTCTTGGTGCAACTGAAGCCTCTGTTTACTCTACTCCGTGACTGCCGGCCTCCACCTTGGCTGGGTTAATTTGCATACAGCTGCTCTGATTGGCGGGTGGGCATAGCTTAGGCATCCCATAAAAACAGTCAATTTCAATATTACTCTTTTATTAGATTAGATAGATATATATATATAGCAATGAGACCGTAACATTTCTGAAATATATTTGCATACATACTGACAAAAAATTAATAAAAATATATAGCAAAATAATAATTTGAATGGTATCCTTTATAATAAAGAGCTAATATGCAAATGGTCATCACACCCTCATGCCCTCATGCCAGGGCAGGGGACCTGAGCTGCGACACCCTGCCCACCAGGTATTGATGGGGAACCTGAGTCTGCGCTTCCCTCCCCACCCCGCGTGCCTGGCCGGGAGACCTGAGGCTGTGCCCCCTGGTCTGCAGGGTTTGATGAGAGTGGGGCAGACCGAGTATGGATCTCATGCAATTTCAAGGTGCACACCGGTGGGCAGGGACTTGACTCTGGGTCCTGCATTGTGCCCCAGACTCTGACAGGAGGGATATTTTCATATACATTTTACTAATTTTCTTTCATCTCTGATACTTCTATTATAGAGAAAGGGCAAATAGCAATATTAAAATATTTCCTCTAATTAATCCCCTTTTAATGTGAACAAATTTCGTGCACTACGCCACTAGTGCATATATAATGTTCTACAGGCATGATAAACTAAGTAATTTGCATTAAAGTTTAATATTCCTAGTAACTTCAATTGGCTGTCCTGAATTTTTCTATAAAATTAACCTTCACTTTCATATCTAAGTGTAAACTATGGTACTATATGTAAATTATATTTTCATCAGGAAGACAGTTATAAGAATTCCTTTATAATTTCTTTATCCAAGTATATTTCACTTTCAAACCTGACTTCATAAACAACCTCATTAGAATTTTTCATTATTTATGATGTTGTAAATTCAAGATACAAAACTGTAGTTTCTCCTCTATTCTGTCCTCCAGGCCTTTTGGAACAATTTACATGCATGAGTTTTATAAAATTCATCATAGGAAGTGCAGTCTGGCAAGCACTCCCATTTTCTTATTCCAGTAGCCAAAAGAGCTGGTGAAATCTGCAAGCCAGCACCACTTAATCTATAGCAGACTCTTGGTGCTATAAATCTATAACTAATCAGGATCAGCTGATAATGAATACAACTTGTCCCGGACAATATCTATTCTGGGAAAAAGAAACTCTGCTGCAATCCTGTGTAGTCTTCTCCAATTCTTGGCTCTACCGCATGGACTCAAAACTATGTTGGTGCCTGTAACAACTAACAATATAACAACAAAACAGTGATAATAGGTAACACTTAGTAAGTGCTTGCAGTGTGCTGGGACGTGTGTTCAACATTTTGTGTAAATTATATCATGAAATCCTCACAACAAGTAAATACATCATCTGATGTAAACAAAATAACCAGTATTTTAGACAGTCACTGAAAGTCAGAGGTGACTTGGGGTTCTAGGGAATGCTTATCCAAATCTCTGTTTTTAATCACTGTGTTATTTGTGAATAATTCCACCAAATATAGGAAAAAGCAACAATGCAATCTAACAGGACCCCTAACTCTGTGTCTGAAAATGTTAAATATATGTTTCAATAAAAATTATCGGGGCCCTAACTGGTTTGGCTCAGTGGATAGAGCGTCAGCCTGCAGACTGAAGGGTCCCAGGCTCAATTCTGGTCAAAGACATGTGCCTTGGTTGCGGACACATCCCCAGTAAGGGGTGTGCAAGAGGCAGGTGATCAATGTTTCTAGTTCTCTAGCCCTCTCCCTTCTTCTCTGTAAAAAAAAAAAAAAATCAATAAAATATATTTGGAAAAAAATTATTAGGGAAGATGCAATGAAAAAATGTCTTACTTTAAATCTGTTTTTCCTAAACAATGATATGAAAAAACACTATACACTTCAGATTTTTGTTCAGTGTCCTTAAAATACCTATCCTGAATGTCATTTGAGGAAACATTCGGCATTTTAATTATTTCTACTGTTAAAATGTTATCAAATTCACATACGCACAAAAAAATCTGAAATACAGCCCTGGCCAGCATTGCTCAGTGGTTAGAGTATTGGCTCAGGGACCTAAGGGACCCAGTTGATTCTGGTCAAGAGCACATACATGAGTTGCTGGTTTAATCCCTGGCCCTGGTTGATGTCTCTTTCATATCGACCTTTCTCTCACTCTCCCTTCTCTCATTCTTCCTCCCTCCCCACCCTCCTCCCTCCCACCCTCTCTGAAAATCAATGGAAAAATATCCTTGGGTGAGGATTAACCAAAAAAAAAAAAACCTAAAATATAAAGTTCTTATAATGTATTGGTTGATATCAGAAATGTGCAGATATGAGCCCCTAATATGAATAAAGGTACCCTAAGCAATTAGTTATGATCTAACTAACCTGCATAAATTAAGGCACGTGTAAGTAGGATTATAGGACATTTCATCACAAACTTTATTCCCATAAAGTTAACAAGACTTTCGGCTTGATTTTTGCTATCAGTGAACATATATGATCAAACTACAACCTAATAACTCACCTATTGTTTGCCTTTGTATAGCAAAGTTCTTCAATAAACCAAGCTGACTTTTTATGATAATCCATTCGGTATATGAAGTTCTTTTGCAAATGACATAGAATGCCAGAGGAGTGTGGAACCTGTGATTGTTAGTGTTGTATTTTTATTTTATGTTTTTCAGAATAAGTCATTTATCAAATTAATTTATACTTTTGTTTGGGCTAATGTACACTGAGTAAAAAGTCAGAAAATTGCGAGATATATCTCTTTCTCCAATAACCAGACATACACTTTGGTTAAAGCATTCATACTGTCTGGGTCCCTTAAATCAGGATGTAGTCCTCCATGATCCCTACAGCCTCTCCTGACACTTAAAATTTAATACAACTAAGCTTTCTATTCTTATTCATTATTTCTCATATTCACAATTCCAGAAACATACTCAAAAACTGACATTAAAAATACTTATCATTGGTTTTCCTTTTAGATGTGATTAAAAAATTTTCCCTTGAAATAAATCTTCAATAATTCAGTAGATTTGGGGAACCAGAACTTAATATTTATGAACTATTGACCTCCTAAGTGACTCAACAATTAAAAACTGATACATTTTCAAATGGATTTCTCCATTCAATCATAAAGTTGAATAGTTACACAAAGATGAGCTAATCCACTCACTCCATTTAGACCTCATCTAATCTATTACAGAAACAGACATATCCTTTAGAATTTTTCAGATATTTTCTAAAAACATATTAAACATTTTTGTGGGGTTTTTTTTAAGTGATTCAAAGTCTGAATGACTTATCTCTGCATTGACATAGAGGGTATATGGCTAGTAATTCAGCATAGTAAGGGTATTCAGCATAGTAATCATTTGTCCTGATAATAAATTGGGATAGATTGTCTAAATTGAAAACCTTATTTGCAAATGTGGCTTGCTTTTCTGTTACTCTGCTCAGCTATACTACACATTTCAGGAAAAAATAAGTATTCACTTTGTCAAGTATAAATGGAAACACGAAATTCGTGTTCAAGGGTGCATTTCTTCAGTCATGCATGCTCTCACACATTTCCTTACACTCAGCATTGCTTTGCAGAGTTTGGTTTATGCTGGAGTTTCTGTGATCCTAAATTTAGGCATGCTGCTAGCAGGTGTCTGCAGGTGTTTGCCTACAAGAAGTTCATTGACAGTTGACTGCAGCAAGAGTACTTTCCTTGGAGTGAAAATTAGCTGCAAAAGCACTACGGGCCAAGTAATGCAGGACTATGATGCTTCCTCTGCTGTGAATGTATAATTATTATCAGTCAGGCAAGGATTAAACATTCTTCTGTGATATTTTTCCATGGAAGAACCAGTTATCAAATTCTAGTTTCCACAGATACTGTCAGTGTGCTGGAAGGACTGCAGCTGTACTAGGAGTCTCGTGGACATTTAACTTCTGACAGCTGTGAATGCGTCTTTGTGAATGCAGACGTGGCTCTTTGACACAGTTTCTGGAAGAACTCCAAGATGCATTCTCAAGTGCTGCTGCAGGCTCTCCGAGTGCATATTAGGAGAAGGTGGTCAGAAAAGTCATGAATTGCTAAAATGGACAGATCCTTGTATTCTTTCTATACACATACTGATTTCAGCATAGTCACAAATAGATAAAGTGGCAATCAATGATAAGTCTCATATTTACAAAATTAGAATATTTGAAGACTCATAATTATGTCAATTATTCCATGTATTATTTTACTTGCATTGAGAAAATAAATACTGGCACACCCAGACACTCCAATATTTTAAGTTACATGAAGATACTTACGTTGTATTTATAATGAAACTGGGCTATTTGGCAGGGAAGATCAATAAGGTTAAGGTCAGATATTGAAACACAATATAATAAATTTAGCTATTGGGAGTGAATGTAAGTCACTTGTAATTCATATTTTCACCAATTAAAATGGTTTATTAATTAAGAGATTTAGTTATGAGATTATTTCATTGTGTGTATTCTTTTGAAAATTTTGAGAAAATATGTCATTCCATTTTTAATATTAAGTTATTTAAATAACAAATTCATGTCCCAAAGGATTATGGGGTTGTATCTCTCAACTTATGCATGAAAAATTCATATGATTCCTCCTCAAAGGAACCATTTTACTATTGATTTTTGGAGGTATATAAAGCTTGCTTTGACTACTGGTTTATCTCTCTGAAATCAATAAAAAAAAATTTTAATTAAAATAAAATAATCAAAAAGTTACAAATAGGCAAAAATATTATTAGCAAGATTTTCTACTTTAGGAAAAAAGTATACTGTATATATTCAAAAGATTGTTTTATGGACCTTAGGTAGTTGAATTACCATGTCAGTAATTTTTGGTAGTTAATAATGTCTCTGATATCCTTAATATAGATCACTATAAAGTCAGTTTATTTATAAGTATATTTCACAGTTTAAGATATATCTTATTACTATAATATTTAAAAGAGCAGTGCTATGTAGTATTAGTAATTTAGAATGGATTTCTATTGTTGACCATCTAAAAATATTTCACATGTTCCCCGGGGAGTGGGCCTAAGCCAGCAGGTGGACATACCCCGAGGGGTCCCAGACTGGGAGAGGGCACAGGTCGGGCTGAGGAATGCCCCCGAATACACAAATTTTTGTGCACCAGGCCTCTAGTTATTAATTATTGATATACATTATTTTCACTTTTCTTTAAACTGAGGTGGAAGGCCAAAAGTGTGCATTTGAATTAGCAGAAAATAAAAAAAAATGGATACTGAGAGTCTTTGTAATTAATATCATAGTCTGGACCTGCTATATACTGTCTGTATGAAATATGCAATATACCCAACTACCTCAAAAATCAGTTTTTTATCTGTAAAGAAAAATAACATTTCATAAAGTTCTAATAATTACATGAAATGAGACAATCTAATAAAATAGCCAGCAAATAGTAAATAATTATATTTATGTTGTTTGTATACATACAGTTTATTTACCATTGATTTTGAATTATAAATGATGTATAAATTGCTTGCCAATGCTTGTGTTAACTGTGGCTGGTAAAACACAATACAAATTGAAATTTTTCATTAAATGCATTCCTATTCTTTGGGGAAAATCAATTTAGTTTTCTCTCTCTATTCTATATAATAAAAGCCTAATATGAAAATTGTCCCCTCAACCAGGAGTTCCACCGGGAGTTCAACCACTCTCCATGATGTGTGCTGACCACCAGGGAGAAGCGTGGAATATGGCGGGCATCAGTGATGAGGTGCTGTCAGCCCTGATGGGTCTCGACAAGAACAGGACCACAGCGGAATGGTGGAACAGGTGACTGGGCAGCACCAGGCCAAAGTGGGTGTGAGCAGGGCCCAATCACCCTGCAAATCACCCCACGGATGGTGACTAGCGATGGCAGCAGGGGATGGGCCTGCTGCTTGCCTCCCAGGCACTGAGGGAGCTGGGCAGGGGCCTGATGACTCAGGCTGATGGGAGGCACATGGGAGCCTGGGGGGCCAGGTGCTGCCCAGGGTCCAGAGGTCAGCTGGGACCTGCCCTTCCATGCCAGACATTCCAGCTTTGACTGCCAGCCAGGCCTAGGGACAGCATCCATGTACTAATTTTGTACACCGGGCCTCTAGTATATACTAGATTACTTCTAAATACTACCATTACAATACTACAATGAAATACTTTTAAATATAAAAATTCCTGGGATTAAGTTCGCGAGTGCCTTCATACCAGTAAGTGGCAGTGTAGTCATTGATCAAACTGTCTGCATAGAAGTTACTACTTAGATAACAGAGCAATTAAGGATGCATATTAATTGCACAATGAATCGAGTATCTCATACAGGTGATTTAAATTAAAATTGGTTATTTCTTCATTAGGATATGTAAAATCAATTAAAATTGCAGCATATGTTGTAGTATGTCGTATGACAATAACTACCAATCTAGTATCACTATAAAAGTTTAATTAGACTGATGCAATGTTTCTGATCATGAGATAAAAAATGCATTATGTAAAATTAAACAAAAACCGAGCAGCCAGAATTTGTTTTCCATAAAAGGTACACTATCACAAATTAGCAATATTTGTTTAAATGAAAATAACTTTACATTTCAGGATTAGGTGAATATAAAATCTTTATTTTGAGAATAATTTTATATGTGTTTTTCTTTGAGAACATATTTTAATACTTATCATGAGATTAACCAGTGTGGTAGTTATATGGTACATTGAAAAGAAAGTCCAGTAACTTCATTTTTATTGAATTTATTGGGGTGGCATATAAGTTTCAGGTGTACAATTCTACAATACATCATCTCCATGTTGTAATGTGTGCTCACCAGTGCAAGTTCAGTCTCCTTCTATCACCATTTATATACCCTTTGCCTTCTACCTCATCCCTCTTTCCATTTGGTAATCACCATGCTATTGTCTGAGTCTATGAGTTGTTGTTGTTTTGTGTATGTGTGTATTTGCTTAATCCCTTCACCTTTCTCTGTATCTATGAGTCTTTTTCTATTTTGTTTGTTAGTTTATTTTGTTCATTAGATTCCACATATGAGTGAAATAATATGGTATTTGTCTTTCTCTTACTGGCTTATTTTACTTAACATAATGCTCTCCAGATCTATTCATGTAGTTACAAATGGTAATATTTTCTTCTTTTTTTTTTCCTTCTTTTTTTACAGCTGAGTAGCATTCCACTGTGTGATTTATCTAATCTAATAAAAGAGTAATATGAAAACTAACCATCACTCCAAGACACCTAAGCCATGCCCACCAGCCAGGCCACACCCACAGGCCAATCAGAGTGGCTGTATGCAAATTGACCCAGCCAAGATGGCGACCAACAGCTATGGAGCTAGAGCAAATAGGAGGCTTCTGTTGCACCAGCGATGGAGTTGAAAATGCCTGCCTAGGCCAGCTGGGCCTCTGCTCAAGGCAACAATGCTTCAATTATAGAAGCAACAGAGCTGAAGCAAACAGGAGGCTTTGTTGCCTAACTAGGCCTCCGCTCAAGGTAACAGAGTTTCAATTATAGAAGATAAATAAATTCCAGAAACCTGCTTCCAGCCAGCTTTGCTGGGACCTTGGGTCAATGGGAGCTGTGGGCAACCTGAAAATGGCCCTCAACCCCTCACCCAGGCTGGCCACACCTCCGAGGGTTCCCACTGGGGGACTTGGCCACCCTGCAAACAGCCATTAGCCCCTCACCCAGGCTGGCCAGGCATGCCAGCAGATGGACATCCCCCGAGGGGTCCCAGACTGCGAGAGGGCACAGGACAGGCTGAGGTACCCCCTCAAGTGCACAAACTTTTGTGCACCGGGCCCCTAGTTTATATATAAAATATACTAGGGGCCAGGTGCATGATATTCGTGTACAGGAATGGGGGGGTCCCTCAGCCTGGCCTGCACCCTTGGGGGATGTCCAAGTGCTGATTTAGGCCCGATCCCTCTAGCAATCTGGGACACTTCATGCGCCAGTGACCATACTTTCATACAGGCGAAAGGCATCTTGCTGTTGTATGGGCAGCTACATTTTTTTTTGCCCTGATTATAAAAAGTAGTACATACATGATCCTTCTGAGGCAGTAGTACCATTTTCCCCCTTTTTATGGGCAGAAAAAATAAAGCAGAGAGAAGTTAAGTAATTGGCTCTGTCACACAGTTATAAGTGTCAGAATCAGGGCTGACCACAAAATGTGTAAGCCAGAGTCCATGCATGTCATCGCTGCATCATCCTGTTTTTCCAGTGTTAGAGTTACTTTGCCAAGTTTTAATTTTTAAATATAAGAGACTGTTCCCAATATATAGGGTAGGATCCCTGGGCCTGGCCAGCGATAAGGGCCGATTCCTGGTGGTGACCAGCAGGCAGGGTGATCAGGGGGCCCCACTGGCATTTGCCTTGGCTAGCAGCCTGGTGCTGCCTGCTGGCTGGCCCCGCCCCCCAATCGCCACTGCCAGCCAACTCTCTCTCGTGGGGCAGTGCACATCATCGCGACCGGTCATTCTGCCATTTGGTCGATTTGCATATTAGGGTTTTATTATATAGAATGCTCTACCAAGATAGGTATCTTCATAAATGCAAGTGCACAAATAATGTAAAGAAAGAGTTAAGAATGGAGTTGAGATCTCTGAGAGCACTCTACAGCTCTGGATCAGGTGATTTCCTATTTGTTTGGGACTTAAGCCCTTAAGCAATCAATGAACCTTTTAAATATATATTGATTTTGCCCAAGGAAGAAGTATAATAATGAAAATATAGGTCAATTTTACTACTAATATTTGTTACATTGATTAAAAACAAGCAAGAGTTAATCTAAAAAATTACAATAATTTGTTGTAAGTGGGACTGGTTAATAAGCTATTACATCTTTGTTTCAAATATATAAATATAATTTCATTTAAACTAAGATTTATTTAGGTCTTCATGGAACTTAGAGGCTATATTTGCATTTAAAAATTTATCAATTACAATTTGCTGTCCAAACAGCCTACTCTAATTGTACAAAACACCACTAAACTTCAACACAGAGCTTTTGTATTCAAATAGATGGAATACAAGAGTTCAAGTGCAGTTTGTCACTGACTGTGCATAAAAAGCCTATTCTAGATCATTCCTGAGGCAAAGTACCCATTTAGGACTTCCCTTTCCAGTTGTACTAACATACCACTGTGTGATCTGGAGAAAAGCACTTTAGAAAGCACTTTATCATGCAAAAGCACTTTATAAAAAGGCATTTGACTTCTAATAAAAGTCTATTGATAATAAAATAATCTACCTTTCCTACTTGATAGAAGTGTAATGAGAATGTAATAGGAATTTTGAAATGACTGTAAAATGTCTTCAATTTGTTGAAAGAATGGTAGAGGTCCTTAACGGAATGCAATTTTAAAAAATTGACTAGAGCCTCTCAATAGAATGCAAATCAGGCCCCTTGCCAAATGTGAATCATAATTTTCCTTATTTATTGAGGGCATCATAATGGCCAACATTACTTATGAGTGTAGCTGTTCATATTGATTAAATTTCTAAGGAAACCCAAAAATTACACAAGAAAAAGAGTTCAAGCCTTGTGAGGGCTAATATTCTAGATCTGCACTATCCAATAAGGTAGTTACTAGCCACATGTGGCAATTTAAATTTAAACAAATTAAAATTTTAAATTTTATTTCCTGAGCCATAACAGCCACATTTTAATTGTTCAATAGTCAAATGTATCTGATGGCTATCAAATTTGACAACACAGATATAGATTGTTTCCATCATCACAGAAAGCTCTATTGGAGAACTGTTTTAGAGGCTTGTTAAATAAATGCTACAAGAAATAGTATTCAATTATACAATTTATGCAATAACATTTTTCATATTATAGTCCATTTATTTAGACTAGAGAACACAGGTGATTCATCAGAAAGTCAAAATGTCTCTGAAATCATCCCACTACCCTAACATGAATTAACTAATTATTTTATCTCAAACATAATAGGGTTTAATGCAATATAGGTATTAAATAAATATTTGTTGAATAAATCCTATACAAAAGACTAATATGCAAATCAACCGAATGGCAGAACAACCGATAGCTATGATGCGCGTTGACCACCAGAGGGCAGAGGCTCAATGCAGGAGCTTCCCCCAGGTGGTCAGTGCACTCCCACAGGGATAGGCTGTTCAGCCAGAAGCCCTAAGCTGGGGTCACAGCTGGCAAGCGCAGCAGCAGTGACGGGAGAAGCTCATCCACGACAGCGCTAAAGATGTCCAACTGACAGCATAGGCCATGGGGACTGGGCCTGTGCCATCAGTTGGACATCCCCTGAGGGCTCCCGGACAAGAGGGTGCAGGCCAGACTGAGGGACCCCTGAGTGGAGGAATTTCGTGCACTGAGCCTGTAGTAAATTCATAAGAGATAAGTATTTCTTCTCCATACACAGGTTTTTGGAGGTCATTTTTCTCACCGTTAAGGGATAACAAACACAATAATATTCTCTTCTCAAGAAGGAATGATAACATAGGCAAGAAGAAAATGACAACTTTAAGCAGGGAATGGAAAACTCTGCTAGGTCAAATGCTAGATAATGGAAGAGAATGTTTAAGATGAGCAAGTTTGAGGTTGGTTAGAATGGATAGAAAAGATTTTTTGGATTGAAGAAAGTCTTTATGGTAAATTCTGTAGAACAATTAAGAGAAAAGTAAAAAGCTAGCTAGGTAAAAGGGCAGTATAAACCAAAGTTTTGGGGTGACTAGAAAGGCTGATTTATTTTGAGGTAATAAATACAGGTTTTCAGTTGATAAAAGTTGAATGAAGTAAGTTTCTGGATTGGAAATAAAAAGCTGCTGTTTTGGGTAGAGTTGACTACAGTATGGTCAAGTTAGTCATTCTCATACACATAATGGTTCTTCTGAAAATGTGATAAAATTGTGCTTTAGAATAATTGTTTTTCTTTGAAAAACTAGAAAATACATGTATAATGATGCCTCTTTGGATTGATTTCCCCAAAATGACTGAAGATATAAAAGAATCAAGAACCAGTAGATCCCAAGAGACAAATCACAGTTCTAATGGAAAGATATATAGACAAGTTAATCTAGCGATACAATAAAACTTTTTTTTTCCAGTGGAATGTACCTATTTCAATGTGAGTGTAAGCCAGATGGCAGCAGCCTTTGTTCTAACAGGGCCTGATGATAGTTTGTATATTTAAAATGTCACAATTGGACACTCATTCATTTTCCTGCAGATAGCAGTAAAGATCTCCTGCTGACAATTTCAAGTATAATCACTTGTCTTCTCTAGAGGACCATTTTATTCTTTCCCTTCATCCACCAGAGTATCAAATAAAACTAACTACACAGCATGGTTTTGTATAGTGATGATAATGGAAGTCAACTCATATTAACTACCAAAATGATAATTAATATAGGCAACTAGAAGTAAATGTCACATATTCTATATATTAAAAGCCTAATATGCAAATTGTCCCTTTGACAGGGAGTTTGACTGAAGTTCGACTGGGAGTTTGACCAGAGGGTGGGTCTAGCCAGCCAACTACAGGAAGGGAGGTCCTAGCCAGCAGCTGGCAGCCACTAGGAATCCTACCTGTGCATGAATTTTGTGCACTGTGCCTCTAGTAAGAATTATAAAGAAAAAAAATATTTTAACACATGTACATTTACATATTTAAAAACATACTCAGAGTACTGAAGATGGCGGCATGAGGTATATACCTAAATGCGCAGTCTCCACAACTACATTATAAAAATACAACTATACAGATAAACAGCCATCCTCCAGAACCAAGGGAGGGGAAGCTTTACAACTAGAAGGCAAGAGAAGGAATGCAGTGAGACTGAGTAGAAGTTCCCAGCGCCAAAACTGAGAGGTATGGACGCACGCGAAATGGAGGTGGCGCAGGTGAAAGGGGGATGGCGGCAGCACCTAGGTCCGCACTGAATGCGATGCGGGCTGTCTGGCAATGGGGCAGAAGACAAGTGGCGTTCTAGCAGAGCTGTTCACAGCGATCACTGATGCGGAGACTCGGGGACTCAGGGGCACGCAGATGCCAGGGCATGCAGATGCCAAATCCGGGAGAAGTCTCAGAGCTGGCTGAGGGGCAGCCATCAAAGGTTGCTCCACCCTGGTGATTCTGAGACCCCACCCCACCCAACTTACAACCTCACCCAAGCTGTGTGCCTGCCTGCCTGCAGCATAACCTAAGGGACTGCAGTTGGGACAGAACTCCAAAAGTTCTAAACCCCAAACAATGAGGAGAAAGGCCTGGAGGTCATTTCCTCCCAGTGATACCTCCCAGTGATAACTACAACAAGACTGTGCACCCAGCCTTCAAAGGCATACAACAAGAGTGTCCACCCCAGGTGATTGGGGAGGCTGAGCCACTGGGCCCTATAGGACACCTAGCACAGAAAGCCACTCTATCAATGCAGGGAAGCAGCCAAAATGAAGAGACAAAGAAACAGATCACAAATGACAGAAATGGAGGAAAGCAAACTACTGGATATAGAGTTCAGAACTATGGTTTTAAGGTTTTTCAAGAATTTTCTAGAATCTGCTGATAAACTTAGTAATATTATACGGAGATCCAACAGCAGACTAGAGGTTTGCAATAATCAAGTCAAAGATTTGAAACATGAAAAAGCAAAAAGCACCCAACTGGAAGAGAAAAAAGAAAAAAGAATCCAGAAGTGTGAAGATAGTGTAAGGAGAATCTGGGACAACTTTAAGCGTACCAACATCAGAATTATAGGGGTGCCAGAAGAAGAGAGAGAGCAAGAGATTGAAAACCTATTTGAAGAAATAATGAGAGAAAACTTCCCCTACCTGGTGAAAGAAATAGACTTCCAAGTCCAGGAAGCGCAGTGGATCCCAAACAAAAGGAATCCAAGGAGGACCACACCAAGACACATCATAATTAAAATGCCAAGGGCAAAAGACAAAGAGAGAATATTAAAAGCAGCAAGAGAAAAACAGTTAGTTACCTACAAGGGAGTACCCATACGACTGTCAGCTAATTTCTCAACAGAAACCATGCAGGCCAGAAGGGAGTGGCAAGAAATATTCAAAGTGATGAATAGCAAGAACCTACGACCAAGATTACTCTACCCAGCAAGGCTATCATGTAAAATTGATGGTCAGATAAAGAGCTTCACAGACAAGAAAAAGCTAAAGGAGTACATCACTACCAAACCAGGATTATTTGAAATGTTGAAGGGCATTTTTTAAGAAGAGGAAGAAGAAGAATAAAAAGATAAAAATAAAAAGTATGAACAACAAAGTGACAACAAATATATATCTATCAACCAGTAAATATAACAAGTCAATGGAAATATCTGATGAACAGAATAAACTGGTGAATAGAATAGAATTAAGGGCATAGAAAGGGAATGGACTGACAGTGGGAAGGGGACATGAGGGGTATGGGAAGAGACTGGACAAAAATCTTACATCTATGGACGAAGACAGGGGTGGGGGTAAGGGCACAGGGTGGAGGGGGGGAACCAGGTGGAGGGAAGCTATGGGGGTTAAAAAAAGGAACATCTGTAATAATCTGAACAATAAAGATTTAATTTTAAAAAAGACAGGAGATTATTGCAAGATGTAGATGCTGCTCTTGGCCAATTACAAATGCAAACTACTGTTAGAATGACTATCTTCTTACATACTGCTTTGTGCATTTTTTAGTACACCTATAAACTACTTTCTGAAAATATAATTGTTCAAAAGATATATGAATTTTAAATTTTGGTAAATATTTCCAAAGAGAATGTTTTAACACCCAATTCTGGCAGAAGAATATGAGGATGTATTTACAAGGAACTGTATGAAGTAAGGAAGAGAATTGACTATTTTATGCACCTCTTCCTCTCCTGCCTCCGAGAACATAAGCCTGAAAATAGCTAATTAAGTCTATAACGATCATTTTGGATTTAATAAACATCATTGCATTACATATTTTTTGTTATAATTCCAAATGTGTCAGACTGATCAAAAACATATGCTATATGGTTATTTAATTTAGCGGTTGCATTGAGAAACAATTATAAATGATGACTCGTGTTTTACCATCCAGAAGAAACTTTTCTCCATTTATGAATATGTGGTATATATAATTTCAATGTCAAAGACAATAAAAATATAATTTAGTTCTGAAAAAACTGTCACTTAATAAATATTTTATAGATTTCTTAGCTATTACTATCATAAATGTAACCTAATAGAGCTAATTTTAGAGGAATGAGGAATCTAGCATTAAAATTCTGTAATCTCATCTCACCAATTAGACTAACAAAAAGAAATCCAAGGTCTATTGGATTTAAATTTCAACGATGTTGATTAGTTCTTACGAAATTTCAAAATTATTGCCAAAGAATATACTTGTTTATAATCTGTTGGTTTGCTTCACGAGAAACTATAATTCTTAACTATTTTAATATTCTAAACAAACCATATATGCATTTTAAGAAATGCATATAAGAATTCCTCCAAAGAACCCCTAAACACTACAACAATAATTCCAGGTAACAATAAATATGAGTTCACATATTTCAATTTCAAGTGACCAGTAAGCTAATTGTGGTTTAATTTAAATTTTAATATGCAGGAATCAAATTATGTCCACAATTTGCACTAATTAAAGCCACATATATTTCCATATATGAAATGCATTTATTATGCCACTACATCATGAACTAATTACAGCATGTATAAGTATATGCACAAACATTTGGACAACGATTCTCAGCTTTTCACACCCAACTCAATCAAATAATGTTTAATTTAGTATTAATGACTTTAATTTTAGAGAGCTATATTTCATCAATCATTTCATTTTATGGTTTCCAAATGTGTTTATGTAACCATGTGCATTTTTTTGAGTATTGTATGAAAGCAAGTACACATATCATATGACTGTATATTGTTCAGTATGGACTGAAATTGATAATGTTTATTCTTGTGGTTAAATCCTCAGATTTTATCACTGTTATATGATTCATGTATTTCGAGGCAATAGTCAATATTCAAAAAACAGGAGTCTACAGACTATTAAATGAGGCTTTTCCTTATTTCTATGCTGTTCCTCCTCCCCCGCCCCCCCACCACCACCACTCCCCTATCCCCAAGTTTCTGTGGTCTCTTCAAGTCACAGTATTTTCTCAAAATTCACTTTCCTGCAGAGGAGCCTATGGAGACACCTAGCGGGAAATTTTAATAGTGGCTTCTCAGGCTGTCCTTAATATTGACTTAATGAGAGAAAGTTGACATCATTTGTTTATGTGGATCACAAGAAGTAAACTGAAATAGTTTCAGTGTCAGTTTTACAACAAAACTCTAACCTAATTTAATTGCAAACATATTTAATATTTCTTAGTGCAACAAAATTTATTTTAATTAGAATAGTAAATATTTAAAATAAAAATACAAAACCATAAATTAGATTAAAATTTGATATTTTCTTGCAGCTGTGAAGATTTTGCTATGTAATAAAATAACAAACTAAAAAATAAGTCCAATAATTGGTTAAGGCATTTTTACCTTTTCAGAAATTCTATTGTTTATCAACATTGAAAATTATGTCTGTCATAGAACAATATTTATATAACAAAAGCGTCTAACTGTAATTAATATGTAATTTTTAAACTATGACATTTTAAAACTTTCATTTTGAAAATACAAAAGTGACTTAATACTTTAAAAATATATTTTCTAAAACATTTCAATCATGTTAGAAGATAATGCAAAAAAAAAAATCTAGTAACAAGTCTTTTGTGAGTGCAGTTTAAATTGCCTGTTTATACAATGTACCTATGATGAGCAAGTAAAACGCTTAGCCAGAAGCCCTGAGCTGGGCTCCCATAGATGCTATGAGAAATAGTATTCAAGTATACAATTTATGCAATAACATTTTTACATATTATAGTCCATTTGTTTAGACTAGAGAACACAGGTGATTCATCAGAAAGTCAAAATGTCTCTGAAATCAGCCAGCTACCCTAATATGAATTAACTAATTAGCTGTTACTTTTGGCTTGGTTTACTTTTGGCTGATTTTGGGGTAAAGGCTTCTAAATTTAACAGGAAGCTGTATTATAAGATTTTATTTTCATTATCTGATATTATGGATTACTTCTTTTCTCTCTCTCTTGCATGTCCCGAATTTTAGCAAAATAAACAAAATTGTTTCTAACAAAGTACATGTGGCTTAACTAAAAACTACTTGCAAAACAGAATCAGAAGAAATTTCAAGAATATTCAAAATCTCAGGAGACTGCAATGTTCATCACCTCTAGAGGATGAGAGAAGATACTTTTGTGGCTCTATATAGCAGACGCTAGATTAATCCTAGATTTAATCAGGATTTCAAAACCACAATGTTATCCAACATGTAACCAAGAAGGAGACAATATCAGCGTTAAGATAATTCCAAAAGATACCACATAATTCGTTCCAAAGTAAAATGGGTTAAATATATTTAAGCGATAAAACTACCCAATTATGAAAATGCACAGGCACTTGTGCACTCAGCTTGCATTGGGTTACTTATGATCAACTTTTTTTCCTTTTCTTTTTATGCCTGGGATGGACTGCAGGTTTAATATCACAAACATTGGAAATGCACTCCTTATGGATATAAAGACCCCCTTTTGGGGAGAGTGGTGTCTAGTTTCATGGAAGGAGCCAGGAATACTTACTGTAGAGATGAATCTAGTGGAGTTTATCAGGTGACTCTTCAAGAAACTCGCTTTCTATCGATACTGCATTTACTTAGGGGTTTCCAGCTTTTTTAGCCCACACCAAATATACTCAGAAATATTTTCTCTGAAAGTAGTTGCTATTCCCTTGCATCGCCCAGACATACCTACACAACGTAATTCTTAAAAAAAAAAAAAAAAATTAGCGCCCGTGCTTGCAGCTAGGACGAACCACTCCCTCTTCCAGAGTCCTTTACAGTATGTGCATGAGACAGCAGCAGGGCTGCATTATTCTAAATGGCAGGGGGAAGGCAGGCGATCAGCACAGGGGCTGGAATCAATCTCCACTGACCACCGACAAGCCTGGCGCTGTCGGGGTTCTCTTCCCTCCTCCCCTTTTCAATCCGAGGATTGCACAGTCCCACGGCTGTGTCACGCACATGGTCCAAGACTCCTCTGCCTCCTGCAAATGTGACACATCCAAGGGGGGCTCCGAGCCCCGCCGGGGACGCCTCCGCCCGCGGCTGCCACCTACCGGCCGCGGAGCGCGCGCGCCGCCGAGGGCCCACCATGTCTGCTGCAGCTCGGCTCGCACCAGCCGCGCCACCGTAAACAAGCGCCCTGGACGGGGGCCCTGCGCCCGCCCCGGAGCACACGTCGCAGAGACCCCGGCCATGCTTACCGCGCTGCCACCTCCTCGGTGCCCGGGAGGGAAGACGCCACTTTCTCCGAGTTGCTTTCCAGTCGCCGGGCTGCCGGGACACGCCACAGGCGCAGCACAAGGACTGTTCCCGTCCCCCCGGCCCCAGACCACCCGAAGGATGTCGGAGATCGAGAGTTCCGAATAACGACGATCGATCGCGGGCTGCGTCTGGGAAAGGGATAGGAAACAAATATACAGAAAACACCCTGCACACAGCCGAAGCGCCGACACCGCCGAGAGGATGCGGGAGCCGCACAAACACTAAGTGGGGACCGCGGCGGCGGCGGCGGCGGCGGCTGCAGCGGGCTCGGCGCGGGGACGGCGGCGGCGGCATCCCAGCGCGGGGGTCGCCTCCACGCAGGGGGGTGGGAGGACTGCGCGGGGGGCGAGGACCGTGCGGGAAGCCGCAGCCGCCGCGGGAGCAGCCGGAGGGCCGGGGCCACCTTCGCCCGCCCCCTCACTACCATGTACAGCGTGCGCTGCAAGAAGAAGGCGGGCGGTGCATGCACACCCCCGCGCCCCGCTCCCTCCGGCTCGTCCCCGAGCGTGCGCCGCTGACCAGGGGGGAATGTGGTGAAGACGCCCCGGAGCAGAGCCGAGGGGGGAGGGGCGGGCCGGCCGGCGCGAACCCTGGCCGGAGGGTGCGAGGAGCCCCGGGCGGCTGGAGGGGGCGGCGGCTGCCGCTGTGGCTGGAAGAAAGTTGCCCCCGATGCAGATGGCAACTGTAAGTA